>RJWM01003539.1:0-112144 GCA_004363535.1 Dasyprocta punctata | reverse complement strand
CAATGATGACTTTTGGGGTGTGAGATTATGCTACAGTTTTACGAAGAATTACCACTGAAGGAAATGAGTAATTGACACATGCAATTTCTTTGTATTGTATCTTATAACTGTATGTGACTCAACAGTGACTTTGAAGTAAATATTTTAATTTTTTTAATGGAGCTAATAAAAGCGCCCATCCACTTCATAATTTGCATTCATTCGTATCCAGAGAAATGAATGAGTCAACCTATGAAACGTACTTCATCTGGGCCCAACAGAAGTGCTCATTAGTCTCTATTATTAGTTGGCATTCAGCTCCATCCTCTTCCAGAGCATTTTCTGGCCTTGAGTCTTGAGGTTCACTCATGTACATGGCACGCAGGGTCTGACACACCTTTCTCATCCTTGTGATCCAGTCTAAGCAGGTGGCCATCCACACAGGTGTGTTCGTCATTACGACAACTGTCTGTAGCCCTTGGAGCCCTCAGAACATCTCATAATCAGGTGCTTCCAGCAAGAAGGTGCTCTTCACAGAGTGAGAAATCCAAAAGTGATGCATGGATGCCAGCTGCAAGGGCAGACCGAGGGCAAGTCAGCAAGGTGCAGAGCGCCCTACGCTCCTGCAGGTGGTAAATGAAGTCAATGCCCACCTCCCTGAGTGGCCGAGAGGATTGCTGACCACAGAGCTTGGTACATGATACATGACCTGTGAATGGCAATGAGTAAGGCAATCTTCTGAGAATTCAAACCCACTTGCACTTTAATGTTTTTCTTTCTATATTTGCATGATTGCATATTTTTCTCTCTTCCCCTGCTTGTTCCTACGCCAGTGTCAAAACTTTTACAGCTTAGGAATATCCATCACACTGGCTAGCCAGCCTGAATGACCTGATGTTGTTTACAATCAGAACTCTTGTAATAGAGAATGAGGACATATTTTCCATATTATCACATCAGCAAAGAACCCTCCTGAACAACCAGTAGGTCACACATCAAATTAACAGCACCTATAATTAAACAACAATGCCAATACAACATACCAGAACTTATGGGACCCAACGAAAGCAGTCCTACTAGGGAAATTTACAGTGGTGAATACCCGTATCAGGAAAACAGAGTGAACTCAAATAAAAAATCTAATGTTAAACCTCAAGATTCTCAAAAAAGAAGAGCAAGTGAAGCCCAAGCTTGTATGAGGGAGGAAATTCTAAAGATCAGAGCAGAAATTAATGCAATGGAGACCAAGAAAACAATACAAAGAATCCATGAATCAAAGAGTTGGTTCTTTGAAAAATTAAATAAATTGACAAGCCCTTACCCAACCTTATCAGAAAAAGGAAAGAAAAGACTCAAACCTATACAATTAGGAATGAAAAAGGTGAAACCATACCAGATTCTTCAGAAATCCAGAAGATCATCTATACCTATTTTGAGTACTCAAATTCTAATAAGATGGAAAACACAGAAGAAAGGAACAGATTCCTAGACACATATAAATTACCAAAGCTGAATCAAGAAGATATAAAAATTCTAAATAAACCAATATCAGTCAATGAAATTAAAGATGTAATTAAAAAACCTACCAGCAAAGAAAACCCAGGCACTAACAGATTCACTGCTGAATTCTACAAGAAATTTATAGAAGATCTTATGCTGTTACTTCTCAAACTCTTTAATGAAATTGAAAAGAACGCATTACTCCTGAATTCATTCCTCAAAGCAAGTATTGCCCTGATACCAAACCAGCAAGTATTTCCCTGATACCAAAAGGATTGAACCAAAAAAGGGAACTACAGGTCAATCTCCCTAAGAACCATAGATGCAAAAATCCTCAATAAGATATTAGCAAACAAAATGCCACAAATCATCAAGAAAACTACACCATGACCAAGTAGGATTCAGCCCAGGGATGCAGGGATGATTCAACATACGCAAATCAATAAATGTAATACACCATATTAAAAGACCCAAGGACAAAATCCATATAAGCATCTCAATAGATGAAGAGAAAGCTTTTGACAAAGTCCAACCCCCATTCATGATAAAAAAAAAAACCTACAGAAAATTGGAATAGATTGTCTTTATCTCAATTTGATAAAAAGCCATCTATAACAAACCAACAGCCAACATCATACTAAATGGTCAAAAACTGAAAGCTTCCACTGTAAAATCCGGAACAAGACAAGGATGTCCACTATCACCACTCCTATTCAATATAGTTCTGAACACATTAGCCAGGGCAATTAAATAAGAAAAAGAATAAAGATAGAAAAGGAAGAAGTTAAGTTATCGTTATTTACAGATGACATAATAATCTACATAGAAGACCCCAAAATCTCTACCAAAAGACTTTCAGATTTAATAACCAAATTCATTAATGTAACCGGATACAAAGTCAACACTCAAAAATCAATAGCCTTCCTATACATGAGTAACAAACTCACTGAGAGATAAATTAGGTAAACAACACCACTCACAATAGCATCCAAAAAAAAAAATACCAAGGAGTCAATCTATTGAAGGAAGTAAAAGACCTCTACACTGAAAACTATAGTACTCTGAAAAAAGAGATTGAAGGGGATATCAGAAAATGGAAAGATATCTCTTATTATTGGGTCAGTAGAACAGATACAGTGAAAATGGCTGTACTTCCAAAACTGTTATCCAGATTTAATATAATTCCAATCAAAATTTCAACAGCATATCTCACAGATTTAGAGAAAATAATCCTAAAATTCATTTGGAGCAAGAAGAGACCTAGAATATTAAAGGTAATTCTGGGCAACAAAGTCAAGGCAGGAGGGCATCACAACTCCTGACTTGAAATTATACTACAAAGTTACTGTGATAAAGATGGCATACGACTGGTAAAGAAAACAAACCAACAAACCAAAACCCCCCAGAATCAATGGAACAGAATAGAAGATACAAAAACAGCTCCAGAGATACTTAGCCACCTTATCTTTGACAAAGGTACGTTCACTGGAAGATACAAACACCTTCCCTGGAAGAAAGATAGCCTCTTTAAAAAATTGTTCTGGAAAATCTGGCTTTCCACATGCCAAAGAATAAAACTAGACCCATATATTTCACCATGCACTAAACTAAAATTGAAATGGATCAAAGATCTAAATACTAAAACAAAAACACTAAATCTGCTGGAAGATAGAAAGAGTAGGACTCTTAAAGACATTGTTGTAGGCAAAGTCTTTTACGAACAAAACCTGAATCACATGGGAACTAACACAAAGAATCAATAACTGCAATCTCATCTTATTAAAAAGCTTTTGCAGAGCAATAGCATGAAGAGGCAACCCACAGTGTGGGAAAAAAACTTTGCCAGCTTTTTCTCAAAGGACCACTATCTAGAATATATAAAGAACTCAAAAAAATCAAACCCCTCACCAAATTTAAAGACCTAATCCAAAAAGGGAATCTGAAAGGAATAGATATTTCTCAGACAGAGAAGTAGAAACAGCAAATAAATAGGTGAAAATATGTTCAACATCACTGATCATTTGGAGATAACAACACTGAGACTTCATCTCACTCAAGAAAGAATGGCTATTATCAAGAAATCAACCAATAATAAATGGTGGTGGGGCTGTGGAGGAAAAGAACCCTTCTGTTGGTGGGAGTGTAGACTGGTGCATCCACTGTGGAAGTCAGATTGGAGATTCCTCAAAAAACTAAAACTAGAGGGTTCCATTCAACCCAACTATTCCCCTTCTTGGGATCTTCCCAAAAGAATGAAAAACATCATGCCATAGTGATATATGCATACCCATGTTTATAGCAGCACAGTTTTTAATAGCTAAATCTTGGAAAAAACCCAAATGCCCATCAATAAATGGATGGGCAAGGAAGATGTGGAATTTTTATATAGTGAAGTACCACTCAACCATAAAGAAGGATAAACTTGAGACATTTGGAGGTAAATGACTGCACCTTGAGACCATACTCTTAAGTGAAATAAATTGGACACATATGTGTAAGTACCCATATTGTTTCTGTGGTGTGGGAAACTGAAAGCGTAAGTAAGAATGAAAATGTATGCTAGTGTTGTGAAATAGGAAGAAAATGTCCAAATGGGAAGGGGAACTAGGGAAAAGGAAACAGGAAAGGAAGGGAGGGAAAAGAAGGAAAACAAGAAAAAAAGGAAAAAATGAAAACAAAGTTTTTGTAAAGAAGGCTGGGAAGAGGAGTTGAAGGGAGGGTAGGGAAATGAGAAAAAAAAAAGAATCAAGAGATATCATGTACAGGTACAAATTCCCTATGATCAATGTGATCATTATGTACATGTAAAATGCACCAATAAATTTAATTAATTTTTAAAAACTACTATGGCGATTGTATCAAATTATCCTTCCACCAGCAATGTATGAGTGCTACTGATTAAGGGTCGGTTCTACTCACCACACAATAGCCAACAGACAAGTGTTGATGGGAAAGGAATCAGGAATCAGGTTTTATTACAGTTAGCTAACTGATCAGAAAACAGCTGGATTCTTGTCCTAATGACCATTTCAAAAAATTCAGGTACGTGAAAGAGTTTTGTGTCTGTGTTGGGGGCTGAGGGGGACAAGGCTGTGGCCTGAGTTGTGCACCTGCCACTCAGTACCATCTTTTCCTTTCTCTTAGTTAGAACATTCCAGCAATTACGAATGACCTTCTGTTCCCTGACTCATCCTGTAATCTTTTAGATAAACACCTTATTTTCATGCAAGCTAAGTATGATTCTTCTTTTAATTAGAAAACAGGATTAGCAAGTCCTTGGCCTATACTTTGATGTTATGTGAAGACTATCAATTACTCCAGGTTCTTAAAAATGCAGGAAAGACTACTGATTGGAGGCCTAGAAACCAGTGTTTTCTCTCTTTGTTCCCTCTTACTGGAATAGTTGACTTTAACAGCTAACGTCTCATCCACTGAAAGAGGTTTCATTTCCCTTTAGGCATGACAAGATGAGGTAATTGGAAAAACAGAATGATTTCGTAAAGGGCAGTTTTCCAGAGAAAAACTGATTTTGAATATAATGGCATGAAACAAAACAGTGTGGCCATCACCACTGTTAAGTGATCATCTGAGTTGTTCTACATTCTTACCAACACTTTATTTCAACCACCATATTTATGTTAGCCACACTGGTGTGGTAGAAATCATTGCTTTGCAGGTTTAGCTTGCATTACCTTGACAACTAATGGAGTGGAATAGTTTTTCATGTACTGCCCATTGAGATACTTTCTTTTGGGAAGTGCTTGAGACCTCTTTATGCCAGGTATTTTATAACTGACTTGCTTCAGAACTCTAGTGACTTCAGGATTGTGAATTGTACTAACTGTACTTTGAAAAAGATTCAGTGTTAGTCAAGATTTCCCATTGCTCCCACTCTACAACCTACCTCCATCCCCCATGCTCATGTTTGCTGAGTCCCTTCTGTATACGTTGACAATTTGCTACAATTCCCTCCAGTTCCTTCCTCCATCCATGCTTTCCTGGGCTTCCCATCCCTCTCCTCAACTTCTTCCACTCAAGATGCTTTGCTGGGCCACCGCAAGACATTGAGGGGAACAAGGTAAGAGATAGCAATAATCTTCTTGGTTGTAAGTTTGGACTTTGAGACCCCCAAATTTGCCCAGCTTTCTGGGTGTGCTATCAGAGTTCACATGGTCATTGGGTCCCTGATGGATTCCTGCTCCAGATCCAAAATTATTTCTGGTGTCCCTAGGCAAAAGGCCTCCCCAGAGATGTAGAATGAAAGCCGGATTACCACCTTTCTTCTCCATTGCTACTAGCTCATTTCCCAGGGTCTGATGCTACCTTTAGCGTTTTAGGATGAATTCTAAGGCAGTTATGACTGGAACTATTCTATAGTGTTCAATAAAGCTGGTGTATATGATTTTACAGGTTGTACTCTTTGGCCACACCTGTCAAGGCAAGAACAGGCCCAATATCCAGCCTCGGCTCTCCTAACCAGGTTAGGCATTCTCTTAACTGCCTGTTTAGTAGACCGTCTTCTACAGATTTGTAAAATGCACTTAGAAGGCAGAAGCATAGCCTAGAGAACACAAGAATGGACTCTGGTTTTGGCTAGCTATAGAAGCTCTGCAACATTCAGAATGAGGAGGGCCTAGAAGGTAGGGCAATGCAGCCTTGCCTTGCAGGCTTCTCCGAATACGAAGAAAAGAAGAGAGCCTGCAGGAACGAACCAGTTTCCGGTGAGGCCTATCATCTGATGTTCAGTGGGCGAAGCACCAGGAGATCAGCCCCAGCCCCTGCCCAGCAAGTTCCATCTATTCACTTGGTTTTGCTCTGAGTCACCTTCACTTCTTGTTGGATCTCTGCACCTGGGCTGTTACAATAGGAACCTGGGGCTACACCTCAGACCAAAACACAAGCTTCTACTCATAGCCTAGAGGCTGTGGACCTGGTGCTGAAACTCTACCCTGGGTCTGACCTTATGATCGGGGGATGACTAGAGCTGGGAAGAACTGTGAATCCTCAGGTTTGGGTTTCAGCGACGTCTAGAAACAGCAGGCCTCTGAGTGAGAGGCACTTGAGTATCCTGAAATGTCCCACAGTTGTTCAGGGAGACCTTTTGTCCCTCTTACAACTCCTGGACCAGTTGCTAAAGGTTTCATCTCTACTGGTTTCTTTTCAGAAGTACAGTGCTGGTTAGATTTATTTGTAGAGCCTGTATCAAAGAGCTGACCTTCCTCATCCTTATGTAGGTGGGAAATAACTAAAATCAGGAATCCCCAGTGATTAAGTGCAAAGAGCTCCCTGAATACCTAGCTGAATGGCCCTGATCATGTATTCATGTTAGTAACTATTGGTTTAGTTAGGTGCTGCTAGTTTCTTTGCCAGATTATAATGTCAGCTCCGGGGAAAGCAGAAATGCATCTTTTATGTTCTCAGTGCCTGGCATCCTGGCCCACGTGAGGTCAAACCTCAGCTAACACTTGTTGCATGAGAAGCTGGGAGGGCAGTGAGTGAAAATCTTTTTAAAAAGTAATTTGGAAGTTAAAACAAGATTCTTTCCTGCTTCAGGGCCATGTAGACTGAACTGACAACCAAAAGATTTGAACTTCATGTTCTGGATCAGATCATAGAAGGCAGAGCAAAAGAAGTCACAGCACAGAAACATTTAGGTCCGGTTAGGGTATGTGGGATAAATCAGATAGGAGCTACATAATGAAATCATGAAGTATTTCTTTGCTGAGAGTGCACTTTGCCTGGTATTAGGACAGTTACACCAACTGTGTTAGTCACCTCTCCATCACTATAATAAATGCCTGAGATCTTCAATTGATTCAGAGCAAAGGTTTGTGGGCTCACACTTGTGGAGGTTTCTGTCCATAGTTGACAGGCCCTGTTGCTTTGGGCCTGTGTTGAAGTAGCAAATTATGGTGGAAATATGTGGAAGCAGTGTACCACTCACCTCAGACCTTCTACTAAAGACAGCAGGAAGGTCAGGCCCCACAGTCTATTTACTGGATACAGTGCCAGTGACCTAAAGCCTTCCCACTAGACCACAGTCTTAAAAGTTTCTAGCTCCTCCAAATAGCACCATGCTTGTTATCAAATTAGTATTTGCCTGGGGTACCTTTTGTTAATAATCATTTTAACCTTCAATCGGGTTGATTCTCCTGTTGATATTTTCATTTTCACTGTCTCTGTGGATATTAACCAGGGACCCCCGAAGAAAGCCCAAAATGTTCAAATACCTTATACATAAAAGGACACAGTATTTGCATTACTTATGCACATTGTCTTACATAATTTATAATTGAAATCATTTCCAGATTACATACAATTCCCAATACCTCAGTTCACAAGCTTAGTTTGTTTCGTGATTTGGGGGAAGATGGCCTCAGCTGTGTTTGTCACCTGATGCGGGGTCTGGAAATGGAAGCAGAATTTTGTTGAACACATTTGTTTGAGAACTGAATTATTTGCAAATGGAAGTGTTTGTGAGCTGAGGTATTACAGTAAATACTACATAAATAGCTGTTACCTTGTACTGTTTAGAGAATGATGGCAAGAAAAAAAGCCTATATGTATTCAGCAAAGAGGCAATTTTTTTTTATATCTTTGCTTCTGCATTTGGTTGAATTTCTGGGTATGTAAACTGCAAATACGAAGGACCAACTGTAAATTTCTGTCTCCCACAGAGTGACTTCTGGGATTTGAGACTGATTGACTGGCTTTGGACCCACTGCCCCTTCCCTTATCTTCTCACCCAGGGCTGTTGCACTGTGGTCTAAATGGGGTTGTCTCCCATCACTCGGTGAAGTATGAATTATACTGCCAGTTAAAATGCAGCTGAAATCCTAGGCCACCAAGAGGTAGAGGTGGATCGAGCTGTCCCACGTTCCCTTTCCAGCACACTGCCGCAACGCCGTGTGCTACCTGCTCAGCCTCCAGCTTCTGTCCCCTTGTGCTTTTCTTCAGCTCTGTTCACGGAGGCCCTGAGAAGGAGAATGTTCTGTCCCTGTGCGTTAGTTCACTGAAGACAGAAATTAAAGCTCCATGATGACATTGAATTACTGTTCTTTTTCCCTGTTTGAAACACTGATGAATCAGTTCTTCCCCAATTTTTCAAAGAAATATAAACGTCAAGTATAATTTTCACACAGGAAATCTTGACAATTTAAACACTGTGCACCTATGAGAAAGAATATTTCAACAAAGGACATTTATATACTGTTTAAGTTTCCTCCCTTCCTGCTGATGTCTTTACAGGCAGGGGCTTACAGGCCTTGAAAATTTAGGGAATTTCCTCAATTCAGAAGTTCTTCATTTAGAAACTTTGTTACATTCAGTATCAAGCAGTCTCCTGGTGCTTTTGGAAAAGAGACTTCCTGAGACCTGCCAATGAAATTGAATAACGCTTGGCACATAGTAGGTGTCAGATGGATGCCTTAGGATTAATGAAGAATGATTTCTTCTCCTGATTCTTCGTTTTCTCCTTAATGTTATAGATCCATTTGCTGAGTAATGCTCTGTAAGGTAGCTAGCAATGCCCAGCATAACTAAGAACAAATTTCTTGCTGCCATTCAAGTTCCTTGTCCACTTAACACAGAACACTCCATTATTAGTAAAACAGCCCATCAGCCCATGAGAAGATGGACTGTGAAGACAGGGGGCTTGTCTACTGTCTTGGTTACTTTCTCATTGCTGAGACAAAATACCCGACACCCAAAGTTAAAGGAGGAAAGGTCTATTTTAGCTCCCAGTTTTAAATGTTTCAGTCCGTAGTTAGCCAGCTTTAAGGCAGGGTAGTACGGCAGAGGAGGAGCAGTCCATGGCATGGCAGGCAAGAAAGTCGTAAGCCTGCCTTCTGTCTTTCCCTTTATGTGCCATCCAGGGTACTAGCCTATTTGTTGATGCCACCCATACACAGGGTGGGGCTTCCCATTATTCACACCAAGAGCTATACTAAAACAATAAGTAAACTAATTTAGTTATCACACACCCTTGCTACATATTCACACACCTTGGATCCAGCCACCTCTAAGAAGCTCCGCCTATGACCATATAAGTCTTTGAGAGGACATCTAGACCCAAGACATACCATTATGAAAGTGTAACTTAGAAAGAGCCAGTGAACATCCATTAATGGTGAAAAAGAGACAGGCTCCTTTGGCCTCTGACCTTTCTTCAATGAAATATGATGTTTCTCTAGGTCTTCCCTCTTGGCTGAGCTAGAGCTGTGACTGAGTCAGTCAGTCCAGGCACAAGCTGTCTGGAACTTCTAAACTCATCCACTATTGTCACCACAAGCTGGAGGGCAAATTAGTTTTCTCTCTGACACCAGTTCTTATCCATTTGTGGTGGCTAAATGGTGGCTAAACACATTGCTGAGAAAAAAATCTGAGACTATATGTAGGCTAAGAAAGGGTTTCCTGGATGCTTAGCCATCCCTACCTTGATTATCACTATCATACAGAACTTGGAACTAAGGCAAAAAGTATTTGTGGTAGTGTCAGTATGCTCAGGCATTGTCTAAAAACTCTCTCAAAAGCTATCTGTCTGAGGAAGCAAGACTTTGCTTGCCTTACAACTTACATATTGACCCAAGTCTGTAAAAGTTAATAATTTGGAGAAAACTGAGGGAAGGCAAATTACTTTTGTCCAATAGGGATACAAATGACCCCTGATCAGTGGAAAATATAGCCTCAACAGTTATGAGTGTATGGTTTCATATGATTTAACTGATTGTGTAGTTTGTTAGTTTGTATGTAATTTTGCAATCTATTTCTCACATCCCCTTTATAAAAGGCACTAGTTTCTATGCCAAGTTCTCATCTTCTCTCTGAGTCCACTTTTCCATCCACTAGATCTCTTACTGAGATAAATAAAATTTTGATGTGTGTGCAATGTGCACCTATACAAGACTTAAGATTTTCTGAAAATCATTTCTTGAAACTGTGGGAGGAAGAGGGATGTGTCATGAAGTCATGAGATTCTCCTTTCATGCCCAGAGTCCAGCACTAAGAGAGGGGCTGAAGTATGGGGCTTATTACGGGTTACAGCCCTCGGCTCATCCCAGGGTCTCCCTGCCAGGGAACCAGTCCGTAGGTAGCTGTGTCTGAGTGCCAACAGTGGTCTGCATGGACCAACCAGCTATCTAGTGATGAGAAGGATCACACTGCCTCTGGAATCAGAAGACATTTTAGTGACTTGATGACCCCACACCAGCATATAAGGAAGTGAGAGACCACCTTCGACTTAGCTCAAAGTGAGCTCAAATAACACCAAGTCTACACCACATCTGAACATCTTTTCTAATGCTCTCATGTTTTAACTTTGCTCCCATCATGACTATAGCACCTTAGAATTAGCTATATGGAGTGAAGATACCCCATGCCTATTGTGTGCCTACTATTTACTACAGTATTTACCAGATAAGTTCTAAGTACTTAATATGCACTAAGTTACTTAATATTAAAACCACTTCAGAGATGAGCACTTTAATGTTCCTCGTTAGGGACGAAGGTACTGAGGCTCTGGAAAAACCAAGTAACATGCCCCAGATCATATCACTCATCAATGGCAGAACTGAGACGACCCCCGGAAGTTGCTGCAAAAATGAACTACCCAGTACCCTGGAGCTCCTTTTACAACTTTTACAGTGAGCATGCAGTTTTAAAAAGTTCAGCCCTTACTGGTCCCTGGAGACGTGCCTTTGGGCAAATTAGCTTTTCAAGCCTGTTGTCTTACCTAAAAACGAAGCTGATTACAGTGCCTACTTCTGTGGGACTGTTGTAAGAACTGAATTGGTAAAACCAAAGTAAATTACTTAGCAGACGTCCTGATGCATAGAAAGCCATCAATGATTGTTGGCTTAAAAAAAGACACTAGGGATTTTTAGCAAGAGGGGTAGAAAGTGTGAGTTTCCTTGTTTGTTCATGAAAGGGGAAAAAAAAGGCAATAGGAATTGTATCAGCAGCAGGAGGGCGAGTCGACTGGCAGTTGACAAAAGAATCACTGTGCTTTTGTCAAGGACCAGCAAGATCCAATTAGCAGCAAAAACCTCATTTGGATCACACTGCAGTCCTCACTCTAGATTCAGAACCATGTTGTCTTCCCACCCTTGGATAACACCATAGTGACCTCATCTCATCTACAACTACCCAGCCCCTGTTAAATGCCAGCTGCTGGCTAAAACCTTTACGTTATCAGAACAGTTAATCCTCACAGCAATTCCATGAGCATATCACTACCATTGCCCTGCCTCTTAAAAGTAAAAAGAAAGAATGAAAACCCTTCATTGACGATTCAGAAACATTAACTTGCTGAAGGTCACTTAGTTATTGAACTGCAGGTCTAAGTTTCAAACCCAAGACTGTATGTCTCAGTTTGAGTTGCTATAACAAATTACCATAGGCTGAATGGTTTAAAAGATAAACATTTATTTCTCACAGCTCTGGAGGTCAAGAAGGCAAAAATCAAGGTGCTAGCAACTCTTACATGTGGCAATCTGCCTTTTGATTTACAGATCCCTGTCCTTTCCTTGTGTCTCCACATAAGCTCTATCTTGTCTTTTCTTATAAGGGCATTAACCTCACCACCAGGATTCCACCCTCACAGTCTTACTTCCCAAAGACTCCCTCTCTAAACACCACCACACTGAGAGTTTGAATTTCAACATATGAATTTTGGGAGGAGAGGACACAGACATTCAGTCCATAGCACTTAATTCAAAAACAGCCATACCATGCTACTTCACTGATCCGTCACCAATGAGACACGACAGGAGCAAGGTCCACCAGGATTCAAAACACTTAGCCAAACAAAACTCTGGGAGCCGGGTGGAGAGCTTGAAGTAGGGAGAGCCTGCAGATTCTTCTCCAGTTCTCTTTGTGCTCCTCTTCATGAGCTTCCTTGAAAAAAATGTCCTCAAACACTTCCATTCCCTTCCATCTCTCCAACCTGCTCAGGTCAAACCTTAACCTCGCTCATACTCCTCAGGCTTCTCTCTCTCTAGGGGAGACTACTTGAGGACTCGGGGTTAGGAAGATTTTTCCTAAACGGAGAGATGAGAATCCAGGACCTGCCTGGGGTCCATTCCTCTAAGTGCCACCAGGTGGCACAGGGACTGATCTGAGAGTGGGGTGGAGCTATCCGGATACAGCAGGGGAACTGCACCTGCCATTGCTTTCACATGCAGGGGCTTTTTAAAGGGTCTGTATTTCTTGGAAGTCAATCATCTGAAGGACTCGTGAAGATGTCAGGCTGAGTGGTCCCAATGGGCCTTGGAAAACACGATTGTGACAATGGTGGTGATGATACTATAAATAAGAATGCTATGCTTGCGAGTAACAGAAATGAATTCTGAATGTCCTTCATCAAAATGGAAGATTTCTATATCAGATTACATAATCACAGAAAGCCTGGAGAGCAAAGCTTGAAAAGTTAGACAGGCAGGGACCAAGCATCTCTGAAGAGCCAAGAAACAGGAAACAATGTCATTCATAGGAGGCAACCACCGCTATTCTCCAAATCATTGAGTCAACACTGCATGTCCAGGAGGGTCAGTATGTGCTCGTATGCCCTATTTTAAAGGGTTAAAAACTTGGAGAGGCAGGAGTGAGACCATGTGGCTATGATAATTGGAGGAAGCCCATTACTTTCCACCGAGATCTCACACCGAAGGAATACCCCCGGATATGAAGTTAAGTGGATGTTGAAAGCTTTAATTCCCTCTCCAAAAAATCCAGTATTATAACGGCAATGACATGTGCTGACCTAACCCTTTTATAATTTTTAGACCTATTTCGCTACTTAACAGGAGTATTCAAGATTGAAGGGTGCATTTTGTGTTCATCAATGAAACTTTTTTGCCCTAACATTTGAATCTTTCCTAAAATCCATACCAAGACAGTATGCGTTTGATCTTGTGTCCCCCTCAAAGTCTCAGGTAACTGTGGCAGGGACAGGGCTGAGTCTGGCATTTGTGATTGGTTTGTTGTCTGGCACTGGGATTGGTGATGTGAGTGCCGCACCCGCTCAGAAGTGGAGCTGACATACAGAGTAAAGGTGAGAGGAATGCGTGTCTTCACATGCTCTCTCTTGCTCTCTCTCCTGTTCCCCTTGCTGTTTGGCGGCCACCATGAATGATTGTCTTGCCATGCCATGCTGCCTTGGAGCCAACCAAGTATGGACTGAAACACCTGAGAACTGTAAGTAATAAGCCTTTCCTTCCCTAATTTTGGGTGTCAGGTATTTTGTCTCAGCAATGAGTGAAAAGTAACTAAGACAAAGACCAAAGTCCAGTATATTTCCATCTAGGATCTTCTCTATAATTCATCTCAAGAGGGTAAGGGAGAGAGCACAGGGCAATGCCGAAGAGAGAAGTCTTATAATATTCCGCAGCAAATCATTACCTATTATCCAAAAAGGAGGAAGAACAAAAAGTGGAGTTAAACAAAAGAATCTCTGTGGTAATTCCCGGGACAATCACCTGTGACCACAACAACCTTACATGGATGGAACAATTTGAGGAGGAAATAATTTAAGCCAAAAGCCTTGAGTTCACTCATGGATTTCCTGAATCTTACAGTAGGCTTGGACTCTCACTTCAGTCATTGCTATATTTTGCAACATAGTAAATAAGTTTTATGAAGATCCAGGTAGACTATCTTTTCCCACTAGATACAATGCACCTCACATTAGTACCTTAGGTGAGTACCATATGATTTCAGTAACCTGGAATTGCCAGGGATGACCTGAAAGGTTTGGTTCTCACCATGGGGCTCCACCAGGATTTTGTTTCATCTTGTTTCAGAGGGACTGTGCTCACAGGCTTTGGGATTGAGATCCCAAAATAAATTCTAACAGAAATATTTCAGTTCTATTGGAAAGAACTGATAAGCAGTAAGGTCACCTAATCTAATCTCCTTCTTTCTTTTTATTTTTAGTTTAATCTTTTTCCTACCTTAGGACATTGAGGTACTGCCCATTTTCTCTGGCAAGCATTATCTTTTTCTTTGTCCTTCACTGAACTGTGCCTTGAGTGTGTATTTTCTAGAAATTAACACTTGTTGCAAAAGATAGAAATTCAACTTGAAATAGTCTGAATGAAATTTACTGGCACACAACTTGGAAGTTGATCTATAGGGTAGATCTGCAGGTATGGTTAGAATTAAAAAAACTGTCGTTAGACTTTGGTTTTTTCTTCAAAATTCTACTATGTATCCTTTGTCTTGTTTTTATCCCCTAAGAAGCTCTCTCTTGGTGAGTTCTATAAGCTTTAGTTTAAAATGAACAGGATTAATAGGCAGCCCAAAAGGATATTCTTTTTCCCCAGTGTCCATTAACAATCTCTCACCAAAAAACTAAGACTGAGCCTTCTTTGATCCTGTGAGCACACCTAAACTAATCACGGGAATCTAGGATATAGTCTTACAAGCTACTTTGGGTCAAAGGCCTTCCCTGTGGTGGGGAGGTGGGGTCCCTTGAATGTTACTGTCATCAAAATTCCAAAAAGAAGGAATATAAGGCAAGCAAGAGAGAGCAACTTCACTCTAAAAACAATGAGATCCTTCCATCTTCCACCTTCCAAGTAACCAATCTTTCTTCCTTTCATTTCCTGTGTCTTCATATGGGACTCTGGGTTGGGCATTGTGCTAGAACTCAGAGATGCTCAGCTAACTCTGCTGTGACTGCCCCTGACCTGAGGGATCCTGGAGGGAGATAATGACCTATGTAACAAGTGGAGAAACACTGCATTTTGAGCCACAGCAGAGCAAGTGTCCGGAAGTTCTAAACCTCTGAGTGGTGAGCTGGACTAGGAACTCTTACTGAGTGCTGTGATTTGAATCTGGAATCCCCCACCAAAGGCCCATGAGGCTTGATCCCCCGCCTGGTGATACTGAAAGCTGATAGAACCTTTGAAAGGTGCAACCTAGCAGGAGGTCTTCAGGTTGTTGGAGGCAAGAGCTCAAAGGAGATTGTCGGACTCCGGTCTCTTTCTCCTCCTCTCTTTCCCTCTCTCCCGTGAGGTGAGTGCGTTTGATCATATTTCCTGCGTAGAAGAAATAGGTCCACCTGATCATGGATTGGAACCTCTGAAACTATGAGCCAAAATGACCTTTTTCTCTTCATAAGTTGATCATCTCAGGTATGCATTCCAGTAATGGAAAGCTGACTAACAGCTTTCCACTGAGTGAGGGTGCCACCAACCTATCTGAGGTTTTGGCATGTACTTTCTCATTCTCAGGATTAACCATGCAGATTGTCACTCCAGAACGTGGCCTTCTTCATGTGCTAATGGAATTCAAGGATCTATTCCAATAATAAAACAAAGTGTGCTTGTAGGTCTTTCATAAGCTCCTTAAGTTAAAACAAATTGTACTTTCATGGAGTGCTTTTCCTAATTCCTCACTCCCATCGTGAGCCCATTGTCAGGATGGCCCAATGCCTGCTGACACCTTTGGTGAAACACAGAAGAGACAAAAAAGGAATGGGTGTGGTTTCCTGGGTCCCAGGTAGCCAGGATTTAAATGTACCTGGCATGCAGCCTTGAACAGGACCACAGAGCTGGGGAAAGGGAGATTTAGATTTTCAGAAATCTTGCTGAATCACCATTTCATCCTGCCTTCCCTCAAGGATATAACAAATTGGAGCTGTACTAGAGGCTTCCCTCTGCTTTTAGCTATTACTGGTTTTCTCATAATAAAACCCAGAATATGTTCAAGGCATGAAGACTTTTTGAGTGTAATACTTATCTCTTTGAGTGTAATACATACATATATATATATATTCTAAATATATATTCTAAGTATATTTTCTTAATATATGTTCTAAGTGTATGTTCCAAATACATATTCTATATATTCTAAGTATATATTCTTAATATATGTTCTAAGTGTATGTTCCAAATACATATTCTAATATATGAACCCAAGAAGGTTCTAACTATATGTTCTAAATATATATTCCACACACACACATGTTCCAAATGTTCTATATATTGTTCTAAAAGTGAAATATAATCGAACCTTTATAAACACTTCCAGGTAATCTAGTCTCTTTTGGTTTAACACCAGGTCCCTCAGATGAGTATGTAGTTAATTTAAGATTCTCCCTCCTTCCCCATCTCTTGTCCCTACACCTTTCCTCAGGTTCTGGGTTCTTAGGGGCTGCTGTACTTCCCTCGAACCATCCTCCAGCTGAGGTTTCTTATCCTCCCTCAGCTCCAGCCTGAAGCTGCTCGTGTAGTGACCTCTGAAGCAGCATCCCCTGCCCACCCACTGGCACCCTAAGGTCTTAGTTCCAAGCTCTCCTCTACTCTCTTGAGGGACATCAATAATCATTCAGACCTCCCAACTCCCACCCAAAGCCAAGGAAGTCATGATGGGTATTATAGTCCAACGTTTGTTTCCCCCCAATTCGTATGTTAAAATCCCTGATGTAACAATATTCAGAAGTGTGACTTTTGGTGGTGATCAGTGCCTGAGAAAGGAGTCCTCCTGAGTGGGATTAGTACCCTTACAGGAAGGTTTAAAGGAGCTTATTCATCACTTCCACCTGTAAAGATACAAGAAGTGCCGTCTACCAGGAATACACCCTCACCAAACACCAAATCTGCCAGTACCTCAGTTTTGGACTTCACAACCACCAGAACCATGAAAAACATTTCTGTGCTTTAGAAGCCTCCCAGTCTGTAGTGCTCTGTTACAGCGGCCAGAATGAACTAAGACATTAGGGATGGAAGTGAGAGGGTGTCAGTCTTTCTCTGGCAAAACAGGTTATGCTGTGGTTTGTTTTCCTGGGAGAAAACCACAAAATAACATGGAATCACCCCTCTGAGTAAGACCAGCTATGAGCTTCTCTGACGCGGCACTCTCAGACCTACGTAGGTCTCTGTTCAGCACTTCTTGTGTTCATAGTTTTCTTTCACTGGAAAGCTGCAGAGCTTCCACTCATCACTCAGCTCTCTGGATGTCTCTAACTCTCTCCTCTGTCTTCCAAGAGCTCCCACTTCTTTTGGAGCCCAGTCACCTGTCCAGCAGCCTGCTTACTCTGTGGCTTTGAGCAGTGGTTCTAAAATGTGGGTGTTCATCACCTGGGGGGCCCATTTCAGCACAGGGTGCTGGCTCTACCCCTAAGCTTCCGGTTCAGTGGGTGTGGTTGGTAGAACAGTTGTCCTTAGCGACTGTAACGATGCAGTGATCCTGAAAACCAGTGAATATGTTACCTAGCACACAAGGACTTTGCAGTTGTGATTCAGTTAAGGATCTTGTGATGGAGAGACTTTTTTCCTCGATGAGGTCCATCTAGGGTCCTTCTAAAAGGCAGGCAGGAGAATCAAAGTTCAGAGGAGGAGATGTGACAATGGAAACAGCTCAGACTGATGCCACCACAAAGGAATGTGCTCCTTTGGAAGCTGGAAGAGACACAGATTCTTGCCTTGATCCTCCAGAAGGGGCACAGGTGGCCTGACACCTTGATTTTGTCCCCATTTGACCCATTTCAGCATTCTGACCTCTGAAATGGCAAGATGATAATATTTGTATTGCTTTAAGCTGCTAAGGGTGAGGTAATTGGCTGCAGGAATCTAATACAGCACTGGGGAGACTTCTCAGAACCTGCATTTGTAATCAGTGCTCAGGTGAGTCAGATGCTTCAGCTCCAGGGACCACACTGAGTGACTCATGCAATCCTCAGTGTTCTCCCAAACTTTGGACTGCAGGTTGTATAAATCGTTGGCTTTTTCAACCACATCTGAATCCTGCAAACTGGAAGCTTTTACCTTGACAACTCTTATCTCCAGAAAGTGCCCGTTATGGAAATCAACATTTAAACCTTGGGTGTTTTTGTTTGTTTGTTTGTTTTTCCTGTTCTGCACTGAGGAAGTGGTGAAGCATATGAGCAGCCATGAAGTACGGACCACATTAATATTATATGAGTATTTATCTTACTGCTTTGTCATAATTTTCTTTGGGGCACAGTTGCAGAGTCATGCCATTTTACCTACTCTTACAAAAATCACTGTGGAAAATTGAAAAAGGTCCTCCCTATTCTAGGAAGGAAATGGAACAAAGAGAAGTTCACAATGACGAGAGTCCTGTTTCTCTCTATGTTCCCTCTATTCACAACTCATCTCAGCTCCGGCCACACCCAGCTGAATTTGGCCACACCTGTATTATATTTGATATTGCTCTTAGGACCAAGCAGGCTTCTGTGGGTCACGATGCTGGCTCTTACACCTGGGATTCTCAGATGGTCACCGTGGCACCAAACCAATGACCCTCATACCCTGGATCTGTAAAGAGGTCTCTGGGGCCCTGACTGAGATGAGAGACTCTATCTTATTATCTCTGGGACACCTACCAAAAGGGAGAGAGGACTCACAAAGCCGATTACTTACAATAATCCAAATACCTTGGATAGAGTAGTTAGGGATAACGGTGCACTGTAAGAAGGCCTTGAGGATTCTCTCTCTCTCTCTCTCTCTCTCTCTCTCTCTCTCTCTCTCTCTCTCTGTCTCTCCTTCCCCCTGTAAATCTCCCTCCCTCCTTCTTTCCCTCTCTCTTGCTCCTCTCTCTTTTCTCTTGACAGGCAATAGAGCTATACCTGATATAAATATAAATTCCAGCTCTGATTTTTGCTAGTTGTGTGACAATGGACTGCACTGATCTTTAATTCCCTTACCTGCTGCATAGGGTCAAGATCGCTACCTCATCAGGAACATCCATACTCACCACTCTTACTCAATAGTTTTTAACATTTTAGTTATACTAATGAGACGAGAGAAAAAAATGAAAGGAATACAAATAGGAAAAGAAGTCAAATTATCTTTCTTGGCAGATTAAACCTATACTTAGAAGAACCTATGGAATTCACCAAAAGACTTTTAGAATTGATAAATGAATCAGCAAAATTGTAGCATATAAAATCAACAAAAAAATCAATAGTTTTGCTATACACCAATAATGGACTAGCTGAGAAAGAAATCAGGAAAATAACTCCATTCACTATAACTTAAATAAAATAAAATACCTACAAGTCAATCTAATCAAGGGGGTAAAAGACCTCTACAATTAAAATTTCAGAACATTGAAGGAAGAAATTGAAGAAGACACCAGAGGATGAAAAGACCTCCAATGTTCATGGACTGGCAGAATTAATTTTGTCAAAATTGACATACTGGCCATTCCAAAAGTGACCTACTGTTTCATTCAATCCCATTAAATAACAATGCCATTCTTTACAGAACTAGAAGAAAATAATCACAAAAATCTGTGTGGAAATAAAAAGATCCAGGATAGACAAAGAAATACTAAGCAAAAAGAGCAAGGCAGGGGGCATCACAGTGCCCAAATATACCACAAAAACAGTAACAAAAACAACATGGTTCTAGCACAAAAATCAACATGTAGACCAGAATAGAGGACACAGAAACAAACCCAAGCAGCTACGGTCCTCTGATTCTGGAAAAAAGAACCAAAAACACAGGTTGGAGAAAAGACAGCTTCTTCAACAAATGGTGCTAGGAGAACTGAGTATCCACTGGTAGAAGATGGAAACTAGATCCCAGTCTTTCACTTTGTACCAAATCAGTTCAAGATGGATCAAAGACCTAGGTATAAGGCCCAGGACCTTGAAACTTCTAACAGTAAACATGGGGGAAACACTTGAAGCCACAGGCACAGACAAAGACTCCCTGATTAGGAGTCCAATAGCACAGGAAATAATAGGAAGGATTAGCAAATAGGACTATATCAAATATAAAAATTTCTGTACAGCAAGGGAAGCAAGCAACAGAGTGAAGAAATAGCCTATAGAATATGAGAAAATTTTATCAGCTACTCTTCCAACTGAGGATTAACATCACAGTATATAAAAAATACAAAGACTGAACAACAAAAAGTCAAACAGCCCAATCGATAAATGAGCAAAAGAACTGAACAGACTCTTCTCAACAGAAGTACAAATGACCAATAAATATATAAAAAAATTAACATTTGTATCCATTAGGGAAATGCAAATCAAAACTACACTGATATTCCATCTCACCCCAATCAGAGTGGCATTCATCAAAGACACAAAAAACAATAAATGCTGGCAAGGTTAGGTGGCAGGGACTAACCTCCTTATGGAACGTACATTATACAGCCACTACAGAAATCAATATGGAAGTTTCTCAAAAAACTAAAAATAGAGATACCATTTGATCCAGGTATACCACTCATTGGTATACACCAAAACAATTTAAGTCAGAATACTATAAAGATACTTGTATACTCATGTTTATTACAGCATAATTCATAATAGCCAAATATGGAACCAGCCTAGGTGCCCCCCAACAGGTGAATGAATAAATAATATGTGGTGTTCATTCACACTGAGCAATAATTCAGCCATAAGAATGAACAAAATGCTGCTGCGTTTAGGACAATGCATAATCTAAAAACCGTCATACTGAGCAAAACAAGCCAGGCTCAGAAATACAGATATCCCATGTTTCCCCTAACATGTGGAATTTTTAAAAATGTGACAAGAAAGTATTAGACAAAAGAAGGAAATGAGAGAGAGGGAGAAGAGGTATAAGGGCAGGTAATGGGTAGATGGATAAGAGCCAAATATGTTATGCAGACTGAAACTTCTCCCCAAATATGAAACTGGGGTGAGGGAGGCCTGGGCAAGGCGGGTAATGGGAGGAAGGAAAAGATGGTCAAGTTATGTAATGTACATGTATGAATCTGCCAAAATGAAACCTGCTCATTGGTATAACTAATTTTTAAAGGAGTGAAAAAGTAAAAGAAAAAAATTAAAGAATCAGAAAGCTAAAATATACAATACGCATGATATTGAAATGATCAACAAATCTATGCAAAAATTATCAATGTCATCATTCATTAGGAAGCTTCTGATCAAAATCATAATGAGACATTCTTTCACACCAACAAAGGTGACGAAAGTGAAAATAAAAAAGACAATAGAAACATTTGTGGATGTGAAGAAACTGCAACCCAAAGTAAAGTTGTTTTGGTAAAAGTTCTAGCAGTTCGTCAAAAAAATCAAAAGTTGAGTTACCCAGTAAGTACACTCCTCTGTGTGTGCGCAAGAGAACTGGCAATCTGTGTCTACACTAGCATATAAGTTGTTCATGGCATCATTACTCTTAATAACCAAGAGGTAGAAACAACCCACATACCCATTGGATGAGTTCTAGATAAAGAAAATGTGGTGTATCCATACAATGGAGTGGAAATTCCATAATACAAAGGAATAGAAATGCTAACACATGTGATAATGTGTGTGAACGCTGTAGATACAATGCTAAGTGAAAGAAGTCATTCACAAAAGGCCATGTGGTGCACCATTTTATTAATATGAAATAACCAGGATAAGCAAATTTGTAGGCAGAAAGTAGACAAGGAGGTGCCAGGGATTGGAAATGGGGGAACAACTGCTAATAGGTACAGGGTTTCTTTTGAAGTGATAAAAGTTTCTCAAATTAGATGGCAGTGATAAGAGTTGCAAACTGACTCTTCAAATACCCACAGAATTATAGACTGCAGAAGAGTGAGTTTTATGGTATGTGAAAAATCTCAGCAGAGCTGTTATTATTTTTAAAGACCCCCTGTCTCACTTATGCAACAAGAACTGGAAGACACAGGCACAGCTCCATTGATTGTGGTCTGCTTCACTGGACTTCGCAGACACCAAGGCTTTCACAAATGGAAGGTTTACGACAAACATACACTGGTCAAGTCTGTGAGCGTGTGCACACTTTGTGTTTCCATCACATTTTGGTAATATTTGCAGTTATTTCAAACTTTGTTTTGTCATTATTATATCTATTCTGGTTATCAGTAGGTCATTCTGGGGCACGGAAGATCCAGGCCCATGTGCAATGAACTTACTGTCAACTGCCCATCCTACTGTCAACTGCCCATCCCCATGTCTCTCCCTCTCCTCAGTCCTTCCTACCCACAAAGAGGTGACTGTATTGCTGCACCCTCCTACTCAAACTTGAGTGATCATGAGTTGCTTCTTATGGATGAGGAGAGAAAATGGTTTCTTGTGATGGACTCTATTCCTGGTGGAGGTGCTGTACACACTGTTGAAAGGACAAGAAAGGATTTAGGATATGAAGCACATTTAGTAGCTAAAGGCAGGGGCATGGGTTGACAGGATACTCCAATTTGGAAAGAAGGTCTATCACAGGTAAAATGGTTTCACACAACATCACATGCTGCAGAAAAATCTTTCATAAAATGAAGAGTTAACTGATACAGCAAACTTCATTGCTGCCTTATTTTAGGAAATTGCATAGCAGGTATGGTGGTGCATGCCTGTTCAGAGGCTGAGCCAGGAAGATCACCACGAGTTTGAGGCCAGCCTGGGCTACATAATGAGTTCAAGGACAACCTGAATTATATAGTAAGACCTGTCACCAAAAGGGGGAGGGAGGGAGGGAGAGAGAGAGAGAGAGAGAGGGAGAGAGAGAGAGAGAGAGAGAGAGAGAGAGAGAGAGAGAGAGAGAGGGAGGGAGAAACTGCCACAGTCAAACTTCAGCAGCCACTTCACTGGTGAGTCGACAGTCATCACCACCCAGGCATCATCTTCTAGTTAGGCATGCGTAGAGCTCTGGGTATACACTGTCCCTGGATAAATATTTTTTTAATACAATAATCAAATAAGGAGGTAGGGCCAAAGGAGGCAAAATAGAGCCACAGAGAAACCATTTTCCCCGGCGTATAGAAGGGGGCAGGGCTCTGAGCAGAGATGGCGTGCTGGATGTCCCGGAGCACGGGGGTGAGGTCCGGGCTAGACTGGCTCCCCATGGTGCTGACAAAATTCTTCTGCTGGAGAATGTAGTCCTCGCCGTAGTCCCTCAGCTGCTCTTGGGACAGGTGATCCAGGATGTCCTTTTCTTTCTTGGCCCAGACATCACTTGTGCCTATGATATCTGGCATAGGGGAGGTTAAAAAAAAAAAAGGTCAGGTCCTGGGAAGGCACGGCCGTGTCAGGACAGAAAGCAGAATTGTGCTTTGAAGGGTGAGCATGTGTAAACACCTTTTAAAAGATATGCTTCCTAATGCCATTTATTTTTTGTTTTTAAACCTACAGATAAAAAAGAGCACACATGATTGGCTTTTAATACATAGTCAGCCTGTATAACCAGCAGCCAGATCAAAAGCAGAACAGAGCTAGCTTTGGGGTACCCCTCAACCCCTTCCCAAGGACCACTGTCCTCATTAACAGGACACACACTTTGTCTGGTGCTGAATGCTGTGTAAATACAACTGTGTGCATTTCAGCATCAGCGTCTCTGGTTAGTACTAAGAGCCATCTGTGTTCTGTGTGTTTGCTTTCTTTGCTGCATAGATTTCTACTGCATAAATGTGCCATAATTTTTTATCCAATATACTGCCATGGGCATTCGTATTGTTTTCAGCTTGAGGCTCTTATAAATACAACTGCCACAGGTGCTCTAGTACAGTGTATGTCTTTTGGTGACTATTGAGCATACATAATATATAATACAATGCCTAGAGTATAACATGTATTGCACATAATATATTCTATTCATACATCTATATAATATACATAGCTTATTAAATACAGAAGATTTACCTATAGTGAAGTACTTATATTTAAAATTGAGTATATTAACTTAAAATATCTATAGAATAATGCAGCTTTAATTTTTAAAATATATATTCGATCTAATTTTAATATGATTTAAATACAGGGTTAAATTTTTATATATAAATAATATATGATTAAATATGAATATATTTTAATATGGTAGCAATGCTCAATTATCTAAAATTAAATACTATATATTTACTTTAAAATACAGCAGCAATGCCTATTCATTACATAAACTTTATTATAAAGCGAGTAACAAAGAGATGTGTATATGCATTACAATAATCTCCTCTGATTCCCTCCTTGTTTGTAATGCATAAATAGACAAGGCGTTGGTTTCATTTTATTTCACCAGAAAAGAACAAAAACAAAAAGCATCAGATTGTATGTATTGTCCAGGAATTTACTTTTCTCCCCTCATAGTAATAACACGGACCCATCACCCCTGGTCAGAGGCTGTAGACTTCCACCACAGAAGGCTAATGGTTATAGACTTAAACCAGAGCAGCGGAAGCTGGTAGGAAGTCAGTTCCCAAAGGCATTTCCGGCCATTTCTAGATTTCACCAGTGTAAGTGACAACGCGGTGAACAGACCCACACGATCTGTCCGTTCATACTCTGGCTTTATTTCTGTGGACCAGAGTCCCCACAGCTCAAGGCACATGCGTTTTAAATTTTAATAACTACAGTCCCGTTGCTGGCTCAGAAGGTTGCTGCCACCACCCCCCACCCTCCTGCAGAGTGTGTGACTGGGGTGGGGGTGCTGCAGGGACAAGCCTTTGTTTGCCAGCTCAGGTGACTCCTAGATATCAGGACTATGGGGGAGCCTGCTTAGGAAATGTAAGCCACTGCAATCCAATTACGCAGATGGAAATGAAAATGCGGTTTCGATGGCTTGTTTCTTTTTGTAAAAGCACAACGCTGTACCTGAAGAAATGATTACCGTGGCAATTTCTCTGGAGGCTGTGAGTCTTTGAAAACATGCTTCTGTGAACTACTGCCCTTCCTGTATCTCTCCCTCGATTTCTGCCTTCACTGGCTAAGAGATTCCTTTACCTCTCCAGTTCGTGGATTTCCTGGTCATTCTTGTGAATACCCTGTCTAGAGTCCCCAAAACTCTCTTCATGCGTGCCAAAGCTACCATCTGTCATTTTGGGGCAACAAACAATGAAGTTGCTAACGTGACCTGGATCCAAGTCTCATCTTTGCCTCTTGTCAGTTCTTCAGCTTGAGAAGAGTCTTCACTTCTTTGAACCTGTTTTCTCAGAGCAAAGCGGAAATATTACTATGCCTACTTCATGGGTGAGGATCCAGTGAGATAAAACACGTAAAGTGCTTACTGTGCTAAGCATGAAATATGTGTTAGCTGTTTTTATTGTGGGGCACTAACGAAACCTCGCCTGCCTCCTTGAGTGTCTTCAGAAGCTCCTCAGCTGTCTCCTGGTAGATTACTTTCCGTGCCTCCACCTTTCTTTAAATACACACGTGAGGCATCTTGAGTTGCCAGTCTTGAGTTTTCTGCCCTCTGCTCTTTCACCTCTTGGCTTCAGAGAGCTCATCAAAGTAAATTGGGTCGGCCTGGTACAAAAGGATGAACCCTGGCACTGCCCCCTGGCCACCTCGTTTCCAATTCCTTGCCATCTGGGTGTGTGGGATGCCTACCCTGGGGCGTATTACCCATCTCACTTACATGCCCTCACCTGAGAAATACGTCAATTAAATCTACGCCGTACATATTTTATAAGGAGCAAGAAAAGAAGAGTTCAGGTGTCCTCAGGGGACAGGAGTAATAAAGCCAGGCACGGAGTCCTGCACCTGTGATCCTAGCTACTTGGGAGGCTGAGGCAACAAAGTCACAAATTTGAGGCAACACTGGGCATTGTAGTGAGAGCTGGTCTCAAAAAAAGAAAAAACTGATAAATATCTAAGAAGTTGGAAATACTAATTATCCTGATGTGTTCATACTCCTGTGTACACGTCCTGCATCACTGTACTGCACTCCACGAGTACATACAAGCATTATGTGCCTAGTAAAATTGAAAAATGTAGAAAAGGTGGAAGTATAAATTGCAACAATATTTTGGTATTACCAAGATGAACTGAAGATAGGCAAAATCTACAATTTAGTCATTCCACTCGTGAATCTGTCATAGGAGAATGCATAGGCACAAAACCCACAATACATGGTACTAGGATGTCCATAGCTGTACTTTCCATAATTGTCCCAAACTAGAAGTGACCCAAATATCTCATCAATGGTACAAAAATGATGGCATATTCACAGAGAAACATACAGCAATGAAAATGAACACACCATAGCTACACACAACATAGATGAATTATAAAATCACCATGTGTAATGAAATAAGCTAGACACCAAAGGATACACATACATTGATTCCACTGAAAGTTAGAAAATCAATAAAGCCAAACCCTATTGTGTACGGATACATGAGTAGATGTAACCCTGTAAAGAAAGGCAAATTAATAATCATTGCAAGACACATGGGAGTGGTTACGATTGGGGAAGGGGAGAGGGTTGCGATGGGAAAAGATCATATGGGGGCATCTGGGTGCTAGTGTTGTTTTATTTTTTTGATCTGGGTATAAAGTACATGCATGTTTATAATAAGCTGTTAAATTATGTTTGCTTGTCAAGATTATATATATATATATATAATGATAGTCATCCATTTAAATCAGTCAACTACACCAGCAATGCATGGCAAGTGAGTAGCCGAGTGCCTAATGAGAGCGTCTCCTCAGAAATGTTCCCTGTAGGGATTACACTGAGCCCTGGAAGTAGAATTTGACAGCAGGGTTGCTCTTATGTTCAAAGGAGTCTTGTGGTTGTGCACTGACATTTTCCTTTGGGTTGTGCACCAAACCTTCAATCTTCCTCTTCCTGCCAGTTTCTGAAATCTAGTTTGTTATTTTCCCCTTCCACTGGGTCCTTGCTGCTTTTCCTCCCTTTAAGGCCCGCCATCTGCCACTCTTCACTTCATCTTTGACCCACTCCTCTTCTCCATCAAGTCTCCTCAATTCTCCTCCACCCATGGGAGTAACCAGGTTGGAAAGACCTTCGTCCTATTCCATTTCTACTGCTGGTCCTGCCTCTAATCCTGTGAGGCAGTGTCTCTTTCTTTAATCTCCCTCTCACGATAATCCTCTCACTGTATATTTAGCTTCCTCCACTACCCTGTGAGGTTCCCAGTTGCCAAGTGCTTCAAGCCAAAAGTTCAGTATTTCCTTTAGATTTTATCTTGTGCACACAAACCCTTAAGGTTTATTCTTTAGTGTGTGAGCAATACTTTCCAGTTTGTGGTCTTTCATTAGACATGTTTTTTCACTAAAATTACCAGTTAAATATGTGATGCCCCAGAATAGAGAACTTTGCCTTGGGGTGCTTTGCCCCAAGATTTAGGAAAGAGAAACCCAAGGGTGACTATCTCCCAGGGTGAGGGGAGGTGAGCCATGTTCTTCAGAAGGAAAGGGAGAAACAATGTCTTCAAAATACAAAGAGCATAGGAGAACAAAATCCTTGGTCAGTGGGAGTGGGAAGCTAATAAATGTTACTCAGCATCATCAGCTTAGACTTTCACATGAAAATAAACTCTAACTCTAAATAAACAAAATGATGTGAGGCTCATAGATCGTATATTGGGAGAAGAGTTTGGAGGACACAGCAAAAGTGATCAAATCCCTGAGAGCTCGGTGTCATGGCACACATCTGTCATCCCAGCTGAGCCAATGAGGCTGAGTCAAGAAGACCACAGGCCCAAGAACAGCCTGGTCGACTTAATGAGGCCCTGCCTCAGGATAAAACAGGACTAAAAGGGCGGAGGACACAGTTCAGTGGTAGTACTCTTGGGATAGATATTGGGGTAGATATTTCCCCAATATCTTTTGGTTTTTTTAGAGATGAGAATCGGGACCATTTCTGAGCTGTGTGTGACCTGCACTGTCCTGCGTGGTCCTCCACCCACCTTCGTGCTCTTGCCCATAGGTCAAATAAAACTCAGCCACCAAGGAAGGGAGCGTGAGTCCTAGAAATTAACTGCTGAGTCACCATCAGGAGACCTGGGTTTAGACCCATCATGGCCTCTGCTTGGTATAACTTTTGAGCCAACTCAACCCCTGCATGGAAAGAGGCAGAGGAACAACCATACTTGCCCCTCGATTCTTATATGAAGCCCACCCATATAGACACTGAGGACTCTGGCACCCAGGTTATGTGCAGCTCCTGCCTAATCCTGAATGAAGGCCTGAGCGTATTCCAGGATAGCTGCTGGCAGCAGCAGGCCTTGTCCCTAGCATGACACCAGCTCCCCACTGAATACCTGTTGAGAAGGCTTCCCAGAGCCATGAGAACCCCGTTTGTTCTACCCCACGCTCCCTGGTGACAGACTCCGAGCTTCCCTTTCTGGGAGTATGTACTCAGAAGTTCTTTCAGTTGTGATTACGTATATCTTTCAACTCAGCAGCATCTCCCCCAAGCACTGGGTGCCACTCCTTTGAGATGGTATCATCCAGAAGGATAAGGCTCCTGTTCCCAGCAGCTGAAGTAGGATGCAATCCTGACTTCACGTTCGTGCTGTGTGCTTTCCCGTTTGCCTGACTCTGCTGAGCCCTGCTCTTCCCGTTCCACCCTCCTTCCATTAAGAAAGCCTAAATTACCTCCGCACACATTGGAGTGGAGCTCAGTCCTCAGTACTGACAGAGTCAAATCTGTTTCCACTGCTTTAACTGATCGCTGCTGTCCCTGTCTCTGACAGCCCCAAGGAGTTCTGTGCTCTCTCAGGCCAAGGAGACCTCCAGGATCTTTCCGGGATGGGTATAATGGACATTAGGCTCGGACACCTACTGGTTTGGAAGGCTCCAGGCTGGACCACAGAGACTTTTACTCCCCATGCGGAAAGCTCTTGCCTTATAATCGATGAAAACATAGTCAGCGCTGCCTTCGTTGAGTTGTAAGCTGTCATCTTTGGCATTGGGACTCCGCCTGTGGGAAAAAAAATGGGGGAAAAAATCAAGTCTAACGTTTTCATTTATTCATCAGTAAACATTTACCCTCCACCAAACTGCATGCCAGTACGCGGTTTACATGGTGACCAAAGCGGACAAATGCAGGCGTGGTCCCCGTGTACCCGTCATCACTCCCATCGCGTGGCTTCATTTGCATCAGCTCCTCCATCACGGCCGCTGCAATGACTAACCAAGTTGAAGGCCCACTCCGGCCCAACTTTTAAGGGAAAGGTCACTGTCGTGGGATAAACAACACCTGTTCACCATCCCTCAACAATCTTTGTTCTGAAGTTCCAGGTGACATATTTTTGGCAGGATTCACTATTCAGTCCCCTATGGTAATGTATTTGAAAACTGAGCTTAGTACCTGTTGTGATGAGGACTACACCATGGAAAAGCAAGGGACATCTGTATGAAAAGGGATTTGGCCTGGGCTGAGACAGATATTCTATAACCACCTGAATCACATTTAGCTTAGGAGCTATTGAAATTGAGACCTAAACTGGGTTTGTCACTGGACCAGCTAGAAGGAAAGGGCTATGCAAGTTGGAATCAAAGGAATTCAGAAAATGGGACTGGTCTGTTTGTAATAAAGTGCAGAAAGATATAATTAGTCTATAATGAGTGCTAGGTAAGATTATACTGGATTAGGATGGGTCCTAACTCTAATGATGACTGTCTTTATAAGAGACATCAAAACAGAAGGTGCACAGAGACACAAAGCAGACAGCTATGTGAAGAAGAGGCAGACATTGGAGTTTTGGAGCCACAACTGAAGAAACATCCAAAGCCACAAGAAGGCAGAATAGGCAAGAACAAATCTTCTCCTAGAGACTTTGAAAGGGCACAGTCCTACTAACGTTTTGATTCAGACCTCTAGTCTCCAGACCATGAAAGAAAGAATTTCTAGTGTTTTAAACCATTCAGTTTATGACAGCAGTGCTAGAAGATGAATCCATGTGCATTCCAGGTGGGAAGACAAAAACATTGTGAAAAAGTAAAGACAGGTGAGGGCTGACAGCACCAAAGACCTCGTAGGGCAGCCAGGACCTGGACCTGGACATCAGGGATCCCTGTCTTGCTGAAGATTTCCCTGGTCAAAGAAGGAGCCACTGGATGAATGGATGAGGAATTGTGGTACAACTGTGGGATGGTGTGGCCTTCAGTCATGAAAAGGAATGAGCGTGATAGATGTAACAACCTGGATGCCTCAAGATTGCAATGGCGAATGAAAGAACTAAACAAAAAAAGAATACATACTCTTTGTTACGATTACATTTATGAAGGAGTCTAGAAAATGCAAACAGTATTTAGTGAGAGAAACAGATCAATGATTACCTGCAAAGTTGGACAAGTCTGCACCGAACTGCGTCTCCCAAAATTTACATGTGGGAGACATGACTCCTAATTGATGACATTTGGAAATGATGCTTTTGGGGAGAGGTGAAACCATGAGGGTGGAGCCTTTGTGCCAGGACAGATCACTCACTGTCCTTCCCCATCGCGTGAGAACACAGTAAGAAGACAGTAGCTCGCAAGCAAGGAATGGGGCCCTCACGGAAACCTGACACGCCGGCGTCCTGAACTCAGACTTCCAGCCTCCTAAACTGTAGACATGCATTTCTGTTGATTAAGTCATCCAGTACGCGGTATCTTGTTATGGCAGGCAGCCTTTCTTGTTGCTGGGACAAAATACCCAATATCCACAACCTAAAGGAGGAGAGGTTTATTTTGACTCACAATTTTCAAAAGACAGTCCATAGATGGCCAGCTCCACGGCAGGAACAGCATGGTGAAAGGGTCTGGCAGAGGACAAGCTGCTCGTGTCAGGGCAGTCAGGAAGCAGAGAGACAAGGGAGGAGCAGCAGAGGGAAAGACACCCTTCCAGGTCATGCCCCAGATTGACCTGCTTCTAGTCAGGCTCCTAAGAGCAAACCAGCTATACTACCCTCGTGATCTAATCACCTCCCCAAAGCCCCGCCTCCAAGTTCTTGAGGCTTTGGGGGGACATTCTTGATCTAAAACAACAACAGCCCAAGCTGTCTAATACAAGGGGTGGGGAGGAAAAAAGAGAGGCAAGGAAGCTTCTGTGGAGGGTGGACCTGTACGCTGCCGTGGCTGTGGTGGTGGTGTTGAGTACGAACACTTGTCTAAACTTACCAAGCTGCACACTTTAAATAGGAGTAGTTTCATGTGTGTTCATTGTATCTCCATTTTTTTAAAGTTCAAAAAGAAACAGCACTGCATCTCAAGAAACCACTGCCATCTCTGGACAGACAGGGAGGACTTTATGGGTATCTATCCTGTCAAAAGCACTCAGGACATTTGCACAACTGTTCAGGAGTCAAGGAACTCCCATGTTTTTCTGGTTTTATCTTTCCATGTATCCTGGTTCCACCAGCCTTCCCATCCTCTGGAGATTTTCATCAACCCAAATATGGACTTTGTACATATGTGAGCCTTTATCCTCCTCACTATAGCATTTTGTGATTGATTCTTTTTCCTGCCCAAGTCTCTCTTTTCTGAAGTAAGTTTATTGGTACGTTTTAGTTATACATACGATCACATTTATCATAGGGAATTTGTACCTGTACATGACATTTCCTGATTTTTCCTTTCCCTCTCTCCCTCCCCTCCCTACAACACCTCTTCCCATCCTTATTTACAAAAACTCTGTTTCCATTTTTCTCTTTCTTTTCTCGTGTTTTTTTTCAATTCTTTTTTGTCCACCGACTCAAGCATACTTCATCCGCCCAGCTTCTTAGCCCTGAGCTCTCTTGACTGAGTTCTGCCTCCACTGAAAATACTCAGCTCGAGTAACTGAGACCACAAACTGTGGCTCATGCCCACATCTAACGTTTATTAAGGCTCAGTTTTGTAAAGACTTAAATCAAGACCTCGCAGTTGGTCATGGGTAGGACAGACCCTTGTTTCTACATAGTCCTTCAACTGCCTCTTCCTGGGCCCCCAGTAAAAACTGAGGGCATTTCTGCAAAGAGAGGGAACACAACCAGCACGGATCATAATGTACCAGCTAGGTCTGGTTTTTTAAAAGGCAATGCTCACAGAAACATTAGCCATTTTGAGAGGCACCTAATGCAACTGTGCCTTGAATTTGGCACAGTTTTAATTATTTGAAAGCCACACAATATCATTTAAAATAATATAAGATGATATAATTGTAAGTAAGCATACACAAACACACCTGCACCCAGACATATATGCACAAACAAGTAAAAGAAGTTGGGAAAGGCAATAAGATTAGTAGACCGTTATCAGTGTCAGCATGCTATGTACGACAGTTTTGTACAATCTTAACTACTGAGATACACTTGGTAAAAGATACACAAGATCTATTCCTTATAACTTTAGGTAAATCCATAATTATCTCAATAAAATTTTCAAATAAAATATGAAGATGGGCATTGAATTATGTAAACCTAGAATAGTTCTCATCAATTGCAATCGTTATTCTTATATAACTACTAAAGCCCTTAAGACACGCCCATCCTCACCCCTCTGTCTTACTGCGAGTGTTGTCACCAGTTCCATTCTTCTTATTAAGAGGGCCATTGGCCAGCCATAATACTTCCTCACCTAGACTTCAAGACTGGGTAGGGGAGAGCGTACAACCCAAACTGAGCCACAGTCTTCATTGGAAACTGATATAAATGATGGAGAAGAGATGGTTTTATTATTTATTTCTGGACACTTAAGTGTATTGTCACACCATGACTGATGGAGGACTAGAGCTCTTAGGCGGTCACTTTTGCTACAGCATAAATAAGGGAAGCAGAGAAAATCACAAGGGAGATAACAGGGGAGGAGAGAACTGAAAGAAAAAAAGGGGATTAGATGTGGGGAAAATTAAGACTTTATTTTCAAACCTGTTCTCACGCAGCTGGTAAGCTAGTGGACTCTTCCTCAATTTTTGTTTTAATTTAATTTGAGATTCGACCCAGTCACTTTGAAACAAAGGGCCCAAAGCTCAACTGATGCAATACAACATCTGGCAGCAAACGGGCTCTCATTAAACTGGTTCCCTTCTTGCCATAGATAACCAGCTGGTTTTTCTTTAAGTGATTCTTAGTTTCGTAAAATCTTTGCCTGTGAAATCTAACTACTTCCTTGTATCGGTGAGAAAGGCCAAAGAAGTTAAAATCATTTTTTGAAAGTCACACAGTTGGTTGTGTGGCAACCGCAATTTATGGGATTAAACCCAGTTTTGATGTTTATAGATAATAGAGATTACTAGGCACAAGACAGGTTAGCAGACAGAGCCATTAAGATCTGGATTCTGGAGCCAACGCCATCTGTGTGCAAGCCCCAGCTCTGTCGTTGTTTAGCCACTTGTTCTCAGGAAAGTCACTTCATGTTTATGGGTGCAGACTTTTGAAATGTAAATTAAGAATAATGATAGTACACGCAACTTAGGGGTGTTGTGAAATTTAAATGAATTAATATATTAACATGGAGCCTGGCACAAAGTAAGCTCTATGTAAAGGCTTCCTGGTACTGGTGCTGCTCATTATTCACAATGCCGTCTTAACAGCCCACAAGGCTCCATATGTTCTTAGAGTAATAAGTGCTCTTGCTTTAGAATCTCTGGCAGTGCATGTTTACTATGTGGATTATTTAGATCCATCCTGGACCTACTGAACCAGAATCTGCATTTCAAACCAGCAAGACTAATTCAAGTGAATACTAAATAATGAAGTATTACTTTGTGGGGTGGGGGACGGGGTTGCCACATATTTCTGAACATGTGTTTTCATATTGATGCTCTGCCTTATGGATAACATAAGCTTTTGGCTTGAATGTGGCCTCCAAAAGCCTCTGTTGGGAGCTTACTTTCCAACTTCACAGGGTAGGGAGGTGGGGCCTAATGAGAGGTGACTGGGAAGACAGAGTAAATGGATTAATGCCTTTATCTTGGGGTTGAGTTCATTATAAAAGGAGTTGCTCAGCTCCGTTTGTCCCCTCTCCTCTTCCTCTCTCTCCTCTTCCTCTCTCTCTCCTCTTCCTCTCTCTCTCTCTCTCTATCTCTATCTCGCTCCCTCTCTTCCCTTACTCTCTCCTCCCTCTCTCTTCCATTTCCTCCCATTCCTTTGCCCTGTCCAGGAAAAGGCCATGTGAGAACACAGAATGTGGCCATCTACAAACTGGGAAGAGAGCCTTCATCAGAAACTAACTGCGCTGACACCTTGATCTGGGACTTTCCGTCTCCAGAACCGTGAGTAAATACCTTTCTGTTGTCTAAGTCACTCAATCTAGACTGTTTTCCTATGGCAATTTGTGCAGATTAACACACCCAATCCACAGCAGGACCTGGATTTAACCAACCACACACAGCCTGGCAAATTCCCTACCCCTCCTTCATGGATGCACTGTGAATACCGCCACCCACCCCTGCCTCTTCTGCCTCAGTGAACCGGTCACTCAGTGTCTTTATTCCCCGCCTGTGTCTGCTGCCTGGCAAGTGAATAAATCCAGCATTCACTGCCGATCATGTTAGTGGTCATCATTTGTCTTTCCTTTACAGAGAGATTTATTGTTGGTGCTAGGATAAAAATGAGGCACTTGAAGCTATCGTTTTGGAAATTAAATAGACTTGCAGAGATGCTCTTTGTCCAAGAATAGGCTCTGCCATGGCCTTGCCTGACTCTTGGCACGGCACATGCCACTTAGCCATGTTTCCTAAGGCTCTTGATCTCTTCTGAGATAACACAGGACCTCAGAAACTCCTCACAGTAGTAATGATAAACTCCTACATGAAGATTCCTCTTCTTGTAAACTGAATCTAACGTGTGGCTGCATATGAATTATGAGAGGAAAAAGGATTTTGTGAATAAGTACCCTATTAACATGAGAGAGGGGCAGAAGTAGCTTGGCCTTTCAACCTGAGGCTATGGAAGAAGATAGCAAAGCCCTATGGCCGCGGTGGCTTACTCATTCAACGGTACTTTTCAAAGTCAGGATTAGCCTCGTCTCAGGTGAATATCATGGGGACTCAGAACCAAAATCTGCCTCCTCCAAGGACACCCGGTCAACTAAAGAAACAAAGTTCATGGCTCTATGATACTTTTCCAACCTGAAGAACACAAACCAATCTCATTACGGCGGGTGGGGGGGTTTGCAAATTCTCACCAGGCAGGCTTATCAGAAATTCAAATCAGCATGGGGTGATTCCCTTGTAACCTGATGATCTCTGACACTGTGGCAAGCTGCTTGGTGTCACAATCAAAGTCTAGGACCTCATTACTCAAAGTATGAGTGAGAACCAGCAGCAGCATCTGGGGATCTGTTAGAAATGCAAATCTCCATGTCCCGTTCTACACCCACTGAGTCAGAAATTCTGGAAGTAAAGCCCAGAAAATTTTTTTACTGTAGTAAAATATATATAACATTCACCACTTTAACCACGTTAGAGGGTACAATTCAGAGGCGCTTACCATACTCAGCACTGTACAACCATCACTTCTACCTAGTTCCAGAATATTTTTATCACCCCGTACTCATTAAGTCATCACTCCCTTAGTAACCACCAGTTCTGCTTTCTGACTCAGTGGATTTCCTTATTCTGCATATTTCATATAAATGGAATCATACAATACGTGACCTTGCGTGCCTGTTTTCTTTCACTGAGCAAAATGTTCCTCAGATCCATCCACACTTCCTTTCTGAGCCTGACAAATACGCCATCATCCGGATATGCTACATTTTATTAACCCAAGGATCCACTGATGGGTACTCGGGTCATTTCCACCTTTGCCTATTATGAATACTGTTGCTATGCTCATCCACATACAAGTTTTACACCTGCTTTCCCTTCTCTTAGATAAATACCCAGAAGTAGGCTTGCTAGAACACATGCTAATTCTCTGTTGGACTGAGTGAGGCAGTGTCAAATGTTTTCCGCAGCTGCTGCACCATTTATATTCCCACCAGCACTGGAGGAGGGTTTTGATTTGCCACACCCTCCCCAACTCGTATGGTTTTCTGTCTTGCTTTGTTTTGAACAGCCATCTTAGTGGAGGTGGCAGCTTATAGTGGTTTTGATTGCCAGCAAGTATGTTTTTAGATGCCCCCTCCTCACGATTTTCAAGCAGCTAGTGCTTGAAAGTGTAGGCCAGGGACAAGTAGCACTGGCCTCATTTCAAAGCTAAAGATAGAACTTAGGTTCAACTTAGATCAGTTAATTCAGGTTCTACATACTAACAGGATCCCACACCCGTCTGTGTGTTGAAGAAGCACTGGCGTGGCAGACAGCTCTGAATTGCTAACCCTTCCCAGTCACCCTTTAAACAGAGCAGAATTCGGATTTATAGTTTATGCCCCCTGCTTGCCTGATACGTTCCTGTTCAATGGCCTGGAAAAGTGGGAAGAACATAGCACTTGAGGGAAAATGGATGGATTCAGTTTCAAACCCTAATTCCATCACTCATTAGCAGCATGAACATGGGATAGAGAATATGATCTAAAAACTGAATTCATGGCTGCACTCTGCAGATGTTAGGAGTAAATGACTTCAGGCGTGTAAACACCAAACAACCCGGCAAGGAGAAATTAACTCGGTCTTACTGTCTCCCCGCTTTCTGTGGCCCCACAATAGCTCTGGAGAGTATTGGGAAAGAAAATTGCAGCCTTGGGTTTCTTGTCATGCCAACCAGCAGCTGAGGGGCCAGCTGAATTATCTGCCAAAATGATTCCCTTAAGGCATTCAACTTGCAAAAGTCTGGGAATAACCTCTTAGACAATTGTAGGCTGAAACAAATTAAACCTTAAACTCTACTGGAAGTATAAGGCTGGACCCCTAAACTCCACTGGATCCTTTTGATTTGTAGGCTTGCAAGAATCTCTTACTTTGATTTAAAGTGATTTTCAAGTATTTTAAGCAGCTCAATGCAGTGAGTAATCATTATTACTACCCCTCAGTAGAGTGGTCCCATTTACTAGGGTAGTCTATGATTTGGATATGGTTTGTCCCCCAAAAAGTTCACATGCTAGAAATTTAGTCTCTAGTTTTAGAGTTGAGATCTCTTTAAGAGCTGGGCCCTAGGGGAAGGAAATAATGTCATTGGGTCTCTACTCTCATGAATGTATTAATACTGTCTCACAGAAATGGATTAGGTCTTGTGGGCCAGATTATTTTCTCACAAGTATGCGTAATTATGAAGCAAGTTTGGCCATCACAGCTAACCCTCTTGTATACATGCCCATTATGCACACTGCAATTACCCTTGGGGACCCTCACCAAACATTGGTGCCACATTATTTGGACCTTCCAGCTAAATCAACTTTTCTTTGTAAAGTTCCTAGCCTTAGGTTTTGTGTTACAGCTACACAACACAGACTGAGACAGGTATTTTCTGTACACCCACAACTGCTTAGCACTCCCAGCTTGCTATGCACTTAAATCAACAGCTAAGAATAATCTGAGAATAATCAGTGGTAATGCCTGAAAATCTGTCCAAATGGGGAGATGGGTGCTGCTAGAATCTAGTGAGTCAAGGACATGGATGCTGCTGAACACCCCATAATGCACAAAACAGAATTATCTATCTCCCCAAAATACAAAAAGAACAGAGGTTGAGAGATATTGCCTTACAAATTCTTGAAAATGTGCATCATTCTTGAAAATGTGCTTCCCAGGTGCTCTATTAGGCCCTGTTTGACAGAAGATGAAATATACAGATAGAAATGTGAGGTGACCTCCTCCAGGTCACCTGCTAATAATACAAGAGCAAGACTTGAATCTCTACTGACTCAAAATCCCCACTGCCTAGGTCATTTCAGAGGGGCTTACCGCTGTACACAAATGTTTACTCTGTGATTTCCTATGAGGCAAACTGGCCATAAAAAGACTTTTAGACCTCACAAGCAGAGCAATTTTCCAACAACCCTTTGCACAATCAAAGAGTTGCAGAATCTCAAGTTTTTTTTATCATTTGTTAAATATTTATCCAATTGCCTAGGTGATACTGAGGTTAAAGAGCTATGCCATTTGTAGAGGGAAGATACATGTGTTATTACAGGGACAAAATCTCCCAGGGTGGATGAGGTCCAATCTGAGAGAGGAGACCTGTTGGGTTACCCATCCCTACTCACGAAGACTCATGCTTGGATCTTTATGTAGATTATTTCATTTAAGCCTCAGAACACTTCTGTGTGGTCAGTGTTTTTATTTCCTCTATGGTATGGGGAGAAAGTTTGAGCTTAGAGAGGCCAATTGACTGGGGTTCCAAGAGTTTCTCTCATCTGGGAAGTGGAGCAGGAAGCTCTACCCTCCTGGCACTCAGGCATTAAGAGAGAGGAGGGGATCTAGGCTTGACAAGGACTCATCCATAATCCAGGGCTCTACAGTAGAAGGAGAAACTCAGAAAAGAGGACGGAGTTGGCCAGTGGGAGGAGAAGGAAAGGATGGACAAAAGTGAAGCAAGGAGCGAGAGGGAATGGCTTCGGTTTGCTCGTGAGAGCCCCAGATAAGTGAATGTAACAAGTCAGCAAACACTCTGACCAGCAAACACAATTTATGATGACAACACTTTTTTTTTAACTTTAGACAGAAGAATTCATACATTTTGGGGAGAGACATGGAGAGTAACAAAATCAAGAAGGTCTAAAGCTCAAAAAAGTGAAAGACCAGAAAGAAATCAGGAGAGCAAACTTTGGAGGTCATAGCAATGTTGACTTGATGCTAACCCAAGAAAATGGAAAGGTAAGACATGGTATAAAGAGTCTATACAACCAGGGATTGAAAATAGGAGTGCTATACATGATTTAACATTCAGAGTTTTCATTCAGTGGAACTGTAAGACAACAGAATAAGAATTTGTGGCTCGGATAAAGCATGGAGGCCAAGTTGAAGATATACAAAAGGGCATCTTTGCATTGTAAGTTCCTCATTCATCCATCCACTCATTTATCTTTCCTTTTTGACTCATTCACATGTTTGCATATCTTCATTTATTAATTGAGCTGCCACCACAAGCAAGACTCTAGGCCTACTACAGAATATACTCTGCATGATAGACAATTACAATAAAATCTTCTGAAAAAAATGAGTTGCTCAAGGTCAAAGAGGGAACAAAGAGAGAAAAGAGAAAAATATCCTTGTCAACACGTCAAGGAGAAGGTGGTGATTAGCCATTTCAATAAATATTTGTTAAGTAAGTGAGGAAAGGAATGTGTGAGGCTTTGACAGAAGAACCAGACAGTACCAGGCATCGGAGAGAGGTGAAGCTTCCACCAAGGTCAGAAAAGTCAAGGTCAATAGCAGAACAAAGACAAAGGTTAGACAATGCAAATGGGGGACTTCCTGGAATCTACTTATTTCATTTCCAAGAAATTGGAAATAGTTTGGAGTTCTCATACAAGTTAAAATAGAATCCTGGTTGCTCCTGATTGTCCTACATAAATCTCACTCTGTCCCTCCTTCTTCTCCTCCTTTCCACCCCCTCTCCCTTGGTTGTGCCTCAAGCCAGCTGATGGCTCTAACCAAAAACACACAGCAGTCAATAGCAATTATTGTCTGGGAAAGACAAAGAATTTTCCAATAAGAAATTCTTCTAAAACCATTGTTCACATTATAACACACACACACACACACACACACACACACACACACACCAATAAAACAAGCAAAGCAAAACAATTAGTTGGACCCTTATTTTTAAAAACTATCACTTGAAGTCAATTAACCCCACAATCTTGCCTACTTGAAGTCAGGATCCTGGCGACCAGAGCCCACTCCTTCAGTTTCCCTCTCACTGAGGCAGAGACCCGAAAGACAATCCCAGGATGTTCCCCAGAGCTGAGGAAGGCCCGGAGGAGCCTCCGTATGACAGTATCTGTTCCACTGACAGACATTGGAGTGATATCCCTCGCATGGTCATTGTTTATGGAAAGCAAGATTACTAAGACCTGAGTTCAAGCTGTCGACTGTTCTGTGAAATGGAGAAAGACAATTCATCAGGTGTCAGTCACATCCTGTCCAGAACTGTGTGGAACAAGCTACACAAGACAGAGGATGATCTCATGGTCAGTGCTAGTGGGCAGACACAGGACTCCAGCGGTGTAGACAGAGGGAAGGGATCTGCCTACGTGGCCACGGGGAGTAGCAGAGTGCTGGATTCAGAGATGGTTGAAACCAGGTTTCCTGTAATGTGAGATTTTCTCTCCAAATCTAGGAACCTTTCTTTCGGCATCTGTAGGATAAAGATAGTTAAGAACCCTATAATCCCCAGTAATTAATGGGTACATAAGAGTTGATGAGTGAAAGAATTTGAAAGAAGAGAAGAGTTTCACTGAAGTAAGATCAACAATAGATGCAAGCCAACTAATCCTCACCCAGCCCTGCCTTTGCGCGCCTTCCTTTCTTCTCCCAACCCACAAAGAATGCAGCCTTGTGATGGGCTCCCTGTGACCTCCTGCGGCGGGCCGACTCACCTCCCATGCTGCTGACGTTCACCAGTCTCCCCTTCGACTTCCTAAGAAGAGGTAAAAACACCTTCGTGACTGCTATGGGTCCAAAGAAGTTCACCTCCATGCATCTTTTGTAATCAGTCATGGGAATGAGTTCCGCATCTGTGGGGAGCCCAAGGAACCCAGCATTGTTGACCACAGCCCAAAGTCCTGGGAACAGAAAAAAATAACTTTGAAGATGAGTAAGACTGAAGAGCATGGGAATTTTTAACACTTCATTCTCTGCAAGCTCACACGCATACCTTTGAGATATAGAATCCAGGCAGATTACAAACTCTTGAACCTCAGGCTCCATGAATACCTAAAGCTACCTATCATGTGGTATTGTATAGAAAATACATTTGTGAGACATACATAGATCAATGGTTTTTTGGAGGTTTTGTTTGTTTGTTTTTTGCCTCAAAACCTTTTCCTACATGAAGGATTCTAAGTATCTGCTGTATGTAGCAAGGAGAGGGTAAAAATAGTCTTCACTTCACTTGGAAGTTGCAAACACCTTCTTTCTGTTCCTTTCTCAAAGAAGTATATAAAGACAATACCTTTATAACAACTAGAACGATATGAAATCTGTTTTATCCCCTGAACTAAAACGATTTCCTAGGGTAAGGAAACAGCAAAAATAGGAGGGAAGTACCCAGCCCTGGAGTAGTTGTAGAATCTCTGATGGTCTTTGAACCCTTCTCTCTGGCCCAGCCAGCTTGAACCTGTCAATCTGCTCGGGAGAATCACCAGGAAGGCTTGTTCAGACTCAGCTCCAGAGTTTCTGAGCTGAGGTGTCCTGTGGTGGAGGGGTCTAAGAATCTCCATTTCTAACAGGTCCCCAAGTGACATTGATGACACCTGTCTGGTCACACCCACCCCCCTGCAAAACTGTTGCCCAGAAACAGTAATATTCAACCCTCACACACAACATGTTAGTAATTGTGCAACTTTAAAGATCCCCAGTACAGGCCACACCCCAGCACATTAGGTCAGGATCAGTGAGAAGGGAAAAAGAGGGGATGCAGGAATGAGCAACTTAAAAAACTCCCTAGGTGGCTCCAAGGTAAAACCAAGCTTGGGAACCACTCCCTAAATGGTAGAAAAAAGGGAATACAATAACTTCAGATGGGGTTTTTTGGAGGGAAGGCAGTGGGGAGGGTGCAGAATTGACCTTGGAGAAGCAAAGGGGATAGAACCAGAAGTATATGGAGCTAGACAGACCTGAACTGACTCTGAGTTCCTGGAGCCCCGACATGGTGTCAGACAGTGGTTCTCCAGGTGCTGCAGCAACTGAGAACTTAATAGAAATACAAACTTTTGAACCTTCGCCAGACCTGCTGGATCAGAAACTGTGGGTCAGAAGGAGCCCGTGAGCTCCGCACCTGCAACAGCGCGTGCCTCCGTGATGCCGAGGCGAGGCCAAGGGTGACAGCCTGCAGCACAGGAGCCAGAAAGGCTGGGCCCAACTGTGCCTGTCAGATGGCAACAAAGTGGCAGTGGCAACCAACTCCCATGATGCCTTCACGCAGCACTGGACATCTCCTCAGGGATCGGTAGGAAGCGCTGACCTTCAATGACCAAATATCCCATGCCTGGAGATGTAAACGCTACCCCAACAAAGGGAGATAAGTTTCAAAATGCTGGAGGTGTTTTTGCCATTTGGCAGAAAGAAGGCTCCTAACATCTTGAGTTAAAGAAGAGGAAAATACCTGTCTTGCACACCTGATCTTGTGGCCTGACATTTGCGCACATTAGAGACTGTGAACATGAACTGGGCTGATGTCTGCCGGACCGGAAGAGCTCAACAATTCGGGGGTGGGGGGGAGAGCTCTCTCTTGGCAAGTGATGGTTTCAGTTTACCCAGCCCAGGCACACTTTCACCATTCAATGTGCAGCTTACTAGTGTCCTAGCATAGAAATCGGCAAACTTTCTCTGTAAAAGGCCAGGTAATCGATATTTCAGCCTTGCCACACTGCCCCGGCCACACTGCCTCAGCTCTGCTATCACAGCGGGAGCCAGGACAGCTGCAGACCCTGTGGAAGTGAGCAGAGGGGGCTGTGCTTCAGTGAAGTTTTACAGATGATCATTTATATTTAACTGCCGGATCATTTTCGTGTGTCAAAAATATTCCCCTGTTCTCTTTTGACTGTAAAAATGTTAAAACCATTCTTAGTTCATATGCAATACAAAACCAGGTGACAGGCCCAGACAACATCCTTCAAGAAAACTAAAGAGAGAGAGAACAGGATAGCAGTTGCCAGTTGTGAGGGGTGGGAACATGGCTATGGAGAACAGCACAGCAGAGAGCCTGGCTCTGATGAAATGGTTCTGTATGTTGATTGTGGAGATAATTCCGCAAAGCTCGGCATGTTATAGAGCTGTGAAGAGCTGTGCACGCAAACACGTGAACATGCAGGCGAGTGGATGTGAAACCCGAGTCATCTCTGTGAATGGTACCAAAGTCAGCCTCTTGGTTTGATGCTGTACGCAGTGATGCAATGTGTCCCCAGGGAGGAAGGCTGGGTGAAGGGTGCATGGGATGGCCCTCTGTGTTTCTTTGTAATTTCTTGTGAATCTACAATTTTTTTCAAAATAAAAAAATTTAAATCCAGGAAGGACCATAGTGTGCTAACTTTTGCCATCAAACTCTAGTGGGGTACAGTGTAACATTTCGATACATGCATACGCACTGATCAAATCAGGTCAGTAGCATTCCCCCCTGTCATATCTTTATGTTAGGAGCTCCTGTCATAGATCCTTATAAAACACAACAAAGCAAGTACTCTTATCTCCTTTCCCTGGGAATATTCTTTGTATAAAGAGGATGGAATCTGGCAGTGCCTGGGCCTCCATGGAAAGTCTCCAAATGAAGCCAACACAGGAGAAAGTAGGATGAAAAAATAGAGGCTGATCCTAATGACCTTGCTGGTCCAGCCATGCCTGAAGCCAACAAGTTTCTTCAAGAACGTAAGAAAATACATTTTTTTTTGCTTTAGTGATTTTGAATTAGGTTGTGTCATTCGCCTCTGAGAGAATCCTGACAGATGCGTAGCTCTTGTTGTCAAGGAACCAAGTAGTAAGGAGTGGGGAGACAGGCAGATATTTACAACAGGCTACAAAACAGGTACAAGCAAGATATATGAGTGAAGAGGAAGTGAATATTACAACCTAGATTTGCAACCTACATTAACAGAAGGCCATTCAAGTGACAGAAGGTGTGAACTAGGTCTCCTGTGGGAGCAAAATCTGACACAAAGACTCAGTTGGACAAAAGCAGTAGTCTTAGGAAAAGGCAGTGGATGCCAGGTGGAAATTCAAGGAAGAGGAAACTGGATGTGCAGAGGTGGAACTATCATTTGTGTTCTGCAGCCTCGCCCGAATTTCCCAACTGGGCCACCAGGTACTGCAGAATAAGGGCTTGGCACATCCTACAGTTCCTGTGGAGGCATTTGGGTGACATCTGGTGGCAGACAGGGAGCCACAGAGCCAGAATGAGTCACCGTGCAAAGGTCTGGTGTGGAGGAGAAGCTCAGCACATGGAGGCACTGTATGCCCAGGGGTCTTTAGGAGATGGATGTCATTGTAAGATGTATACACTGGGGAAGTTGCTGTCCATTTGGGAAGGATTGAGGAAAGACAGGTTTCATGGAGGCTGTTGGCGCACCCACACACGAGATGATGAAAACCTGAAACAAGCCACAACCTCTAGCAGGTGGCAGGAAGAGGCTAGATGCTCAGTACCAAGGGGTACATTTGACAGAGCTCAGAGCCAAAAGGATACGGGGATCCAGGGCAGGCTGGGGATGTCAGTGACCCCCTGGTTGTTGACTGGAATGACTGGTTAAGTGGCAGCTCCAGCATCTGATCTGTGGGCATAGGACGGCAACCTGCTTTGGAGTCTGGCACGAGGGGAAGAATAAGGAGGTCAGTTTTTGACACATGGATCTTGAACCTCTGGGATATAAGTGGAAATGTCTGGCAAGCTCTTCTATATGATGGGCACTACTGATTTAATATAATTAAAAAATTGATCTAGGTTGTAAAAAAGGATGTTGGATAGGTCTGGATATCAAGAAGAAAGGCTGGGTTGGCAATAGAGCCTTGGAAGTTACTGGTGTAAATTAGTGTTTCTCAGTGTTGGTGAAACATTAGCATCCCTACTGACGCCTGAGACTCTCCTAAGGATGCTTCTCTGACGGGTCTTTGGCGTGGGATACCCAGGCAGGGCAGACCTCAGCGTGTGGATCTACACAGTCCCACAGGGCCCGGAGCAGAAGAGCCCACGTTCGGTTAACTCTGTTGTCACCATTTTCAATTCTTGTTTCTTGAGCAATGGGCTCACATTTTCATTTTGCTCCAGGTTCCCCAAGTTGGGCATCCCATTCTGGGCCCATGCATCAATGTTTGCAAAACCTCACTGGGTGATTCCAAAACACAGCTGGATGCAGAACCCTGGTATTGGGAGAGCACAGTCTGGCCCAGGGAATGAGGACAAGGAAGCTGGGGGACACAGTCTCAGAAGCCTGCGTGTTTGGTGGGGATACAGAAGAAGGGGCTTATCCATGACAAGCAGAAATAATGATCAGCAATCTGGGGGAAGAGCAAGACTGCGAACCCCAAAGCCAAGGTAAGGAGCATAATCGACGTGTTTACATACTACAGAGAAAAGATCTTGGTCCTTAGGATAATAACAACTCATTCAGACAGATCAATAAGAGAGGTATGATGACAGCCACTGTCCATTTGGACAGAAAAAAGTAAAACGGAGCAAAAGGCTTCCAGAGACCCCAGCCTTGAAAAGAGAAGAGAAAGGGCAGTGGGTAGGGAAGGTAGGGGACAAAGAAGGTGTTTGTTTCCAAGTTGGGCAAATCTAAGGCATGTTAGTGTGGAGGGAAGCAATGAAGGAAAAGTGGAAGAGTGACCTAGAAGGTGCTAGAGGAAACAAGACAGAGACTCTACGAGTTCTCTGAGGACAGGACCCGTGTCGGAGTCATTCCTGGTATCTTGGTGTCCACAAAAGCTCCTGCACGTGTAAGGGGCTCAGTACAGACGTCCCCAGTCACAGCCAGCAACCAGAGTAAATAGAGGGCTTGATCATCAGAGGTTGGAACAAGAGTTGAGCATTGGTAACAAGAGCAGAGAACAATCAAGGGTGTGGAATTGGGGACAGGATGTAATGGTTAACACATTGTGTCAATTTGAGAAATTTAGAAGTTTAACTAAGTGACTCAGCAGGGGGCCAGAGTCTGAAGTTTATAAACATCTTCATCCTGTGCAAGAGGAGGGCACAGAGATGGTGTGAGTGCTGCATTCACCTGACAGCAGGTAGCCTGCTTACAGTACAAGGGAGAAAAAGAGGCGTGTTCACCTCCCTTTTTGGCTCTTGCAGCTTTTGCTGTCTTCTGCCACCATGAACTGTTGCCCCTGTGCCATGCCACCCTGCCTTGGGGACAACTGACTATGGACTGAAACCTCTACAAACTGTGAGCTAGATAAACCTTTCCTTCCTTAATTGTGAATGTCAGGTATTTTGTCTCAGCAATGAGAGAAAAAATAAGACAGAGTTTAGTTTGGTACCAGGAATGGCATCATTGCTGTGACTATACCTGACCATGTGATCCAATAACCTTTGAAAATGGCTTGTGGGAAGAATTTGGAAAGGTTTGGAGATGTGGACTGAGAGAATAGAGCCTGAATGCCTTAGGCTGTTCTGTATGGGGGATTCTGGTCAGAGCTCAGAAGACCAGAAGGCTGCCAGAAATCAGGCTGGTAAAGACCAAGCTCGGCAGGTTTCAATTGGAAAGAAGGACTGCATTGCCTGTTGGTGCCCGGACAATGTGTGTTATAGCTTGGCAGGAAGTTTGTCTGCATTTTGCTTGTGTCCAGAGAATTTGCCCGAGACTGAGATTAAGTGCAGTGGACTAATTTATTTGTCAGAAAAAAATTTCAAGGCAGTGTAATGTTGAGGCAGTGGCATGACTATTGTTGGGGGCTTTCAGTCAGATCTATGTTGAGAAGCAAGAGCAAAGAGCCCAGCAGTATGATTTAAAATACTGTGTTTGGTCAGAAAGGAAGCTCTAGTAAAGCTGTGAACTACAAAGATAGAGCTGAGAAGATCTCAATTGCTGAGAAGGAAAAAGAGAATATAAAAGATGGCCTGAGGGCATCACAATAAACAGCAAGTCTCCAAACTTTGCACCTTAAAACTGCAAAGGCGAATGACTTTGCCTTAAGAAGAAAGTCACAGAGCACCATGTTAAGAATGGTGGTTGCTGCACTATGTTCCAGAATGGCTGCAGCATAGAAAATTTGCTCCTCTGAACTGGATTCAGAGTGCCCAGTGATCCAGGCAGTCGACACCTACAGCCAAGAGAGGGGGAAGCTTGGCTACTGCTCCAGCTGGCAGTAGACCTCGGCATCATCCACGTGGCTCTGGTTTTAGGTGCATGCAGAATGCAAGAGTTGTGGAGTCAAGAAGGTTTCCACTCCAATTTCAGAAGACCTGGGAGCCCAGGCAGTGTGCTCCTGAGAGGGCAGTGTGTGAAGCTGTGAGGGTAAAGCCAAAGGTGCCGTAGAGACCCCAGAAGTTTGGAAAAGCCAGGAACATGCATTGTCTAAGGAGAGCTGCAAGGAGGGAGCAGAGTAGACCCAAGAGAGAAATCATGGGGGCTAAAACCACCAGAAGTGCCATAGGGATGGAGCCATCCAAGCCCTTTGGAGCTCACAACTTGCCACAGATTGTCCTGCTGGATTTTGCATTTGCTTTGGTCTCAATCCTATGCATTCCCATTTGTAACTTTTGGAATGAAAATGGCTATCTTGTGCCATCAAATGTTGGAAGTGTTTAACTTTTCATTTGTATAGGGGCTTAGGGTTAATAGTTTGCTTTACATCTCAGAGGAGAATTGGGACTTGGACTTTTCAGCAGTGCTGAAACTATTAGGACTTTGGCAACTCCTAAAGATGGATTAAATGCCTTTTAAAGAGATGTGCATGAGTCTTTGGTGAGCTAGGGATGGAATGTTATGGTTCTGATGCAATATAATGTTGCTAGACTTAATACTGGTTCTTAAGGATTGTTTGACCTGTGTTACAATGTTCGAGTTGTGAAATGATAACAGTAAGTAAGTCTTTGTATCTGGAAACCAGGTTAAAGAAATATGTCTCATTGCCAAGTTGACAAGGGGTGGATTTTAATGGGTGATATATTGTGTCAACCTGAGAAGTTTAAAAGTTTAACTAAGTGACTCAGCAGGGGCCCGTTATCCTCTCTTGTAAATATCCTCATCCTGTGCAAAAGGAGGGCAGGGAGATGGTGTGAGTGCTACACCTGCCCCGGGAAGTGGTGGCCTGCCTACAGTATGATGGAGGAAAACAGACTTGTTCTCTTCCCTTTTCGGCTCTGGCTGCTTTTTCTGTCTTCCACCGCCGTGGACTGTTGCCCCTGTGCCTGCCACCCTGCCTTGGAGCCAGCTGATTATGGACTGAAACTTCTACAAACTGTGAGCTAAATAAACCTTTCCTTCCTTAATTGTGAGTGTTGGGTATTTTGTCTCAGCCACAAGAGAAGAGTAACTAAGACAGAGGCTAAGTCAGTACCTTTGTCCTGCACCTTCTCTACAACTTTGCTGTGAGCATCTTTGATCTGTTCTGGGTTGGTGACGTCCATCTGGAGCACGGTGATGCGCTTGTAGCAGCTTCTTCGCAATTCTTCAGCTCCTGAGCTCTTTTCATTTAAAACACCGGCAAACACTGTGAAACCCAGCTTGTCCAGGCTCTTGGCCAATGCATGGCCAAATCCAGAATCACAACCTGCAAAAAGGTAAGACAAGGGAGTATGAGAGAAAACCAAAGTGACACGGGCAGTTTCTGAATCAGGAACTCATTGTATGCTGTTTCTGATTGTCCATTCTCTCCGAAGAGAGGGCCTCTTGGGAAGTTTCTTTGTTTGCCAAATAAGGAAATGGGCAGAGATAAGTTTCCCTGTATGACAATGGAAGGCTGAGTAGAATTGGGTGGGTGATAAGTGAGTGCAGGTGGAAAGAAAATGCAGACAGAAACGAACAACATGTTATAACACGTTCCATTTTAGTCTACAAGAAAGTGCTTATTTTTCTCATGCAATTTCTTTTGTTAATGTCCATGGCGATTGGCTGGGCCTGCAAGTGTAGGAAAGGGAAGGAAAGAGGGGCCAACACGCCCAGGGTCCCCAAGTGCTGCCCAAAAGAGTAAGCAGCAGACAGCAAAAGGTACAAAAGCCTTATGTGCAGCATGAGGACAGAGGGAGACATCGTCTCTGAAACACGTATCAGAACTCTTAGAATTTGAGATGAGAGTTTACCCCACCTAGTGGATGATATTATGGCCCCTGGAAAAAGTACTTTGCAGCCACAAACTGCAAGACACAGCTTTCTGAAATTCTGAAATTGAAAAACAATATGGAAAGACAGTCACCCTCTGAGCCACAACATAATAAACATGGCAGGTAGTATGTCCTTAAGTCAGAACAGTGAGCAATCGTTCCACATGTCTGTGTCATGTGAGTTTTCCTGAAGCCTTGAGGGATGTCTTGTGTCAGAAGTCAGGAGCTATAGTCAGGCATCCTCCCAGCACTGCCTCCCCATACCTGTGGCTCACAAGGAAATATGCACACTCGCTTGAAAATAGCTAGTTTAGAATCCGCTTGTTGAGAAAACCCACGCTGCACCCAGGGTCCACATAGTCTGGATGAAGCAGGGTTTCGTGGGGGTCTCTCCTGTTCTGGGGTGCAGCATACCTTGTGCTTCTGCAGTAATATTGGCATGACTGGATCTGGTTCCCTCAAAGCCTCATGTGTATAGGCCACTAGCACGTTCCCTCTGTGTGGAGAGAACCTGACTCAGTACAGAAATGCAGCGCACGAGCTTCAGCTGGGATGTCTGCTGCTCTCTGTAGGGCTGCAGCAGGTGAGAAAGCCTCCTCCACCCCCATGGACCTGCTGACTGCCACAGTATGCAAACTGTCACCTGCATCCAAACCTGGGATCCACTGACTGTCCCCACATCCAGGGGAGGAGCATGCACTCTGCAGTCTCCAGCTCCCCATCTGGCCTTGGGGCCTAACATTTGGATGTGTGCAGTGTCTTGGTGCATGTGCTCCAACCCAAGATGCCAAGCTGCCCCTATACCACAGGGGCCTCAGGATTGTAATTGTCCTGTGTGACTCTACCCTTTGACTCTGGCCCGGACTAAACCAAAATCAACCAGCTTTACCCTCCCAGAAATGTGCAACTGTGGCTGCAATATTCCAGGTGATCGTCATTGTTGCCTAGCCCACACTGTTGTCTGAACATAAGCCTTCTAAGACACAGATGATGTCAATGGGATGGTCTTAAGACACAGGGCTTTTAAGCAGACATGAGGCCGTGAGGGCCCCTCCTGTCATGAATGGGATTAGGTACTCTCATCATAGGGCTTGATGCAGGGCGTCCATCCCTCTGCCCTCTTCCTTCTACCACGTGAAGATACAACATGATAGTTCTCACTACATGCCAGACACAAGGCCTTGATCTTGAACTTCCCAGCCTCCAGAACTGGAAGAAGTGAGTCTCTTCTTCATAATCTTCCTAGTCTGTGCTATTCTGTTATAGCAGACCCAAGTGGGCTGAGACAGCCCAGGAGGACAGTAAACTCCTGAGCCAGCAGGAGGTAGAGGAAAGTGGCCTCCCGTCCTACATGGAAGCATAGGCTGCGTCTTTCTGAAAATGAAAAGAAGCAAAGCCATCAAAAAGAGCAGACTCTCAAGTCCAGTGATGTCCACAGTGGGGAGAGAATAGCCTTCCAGCTCATGACAGCACTGATCCCAAAAAACCTCAAGTGGTGTCTCCTTCCTATGCGTGCTTTGAGTCACCACACATCCCCATTGTATCTCCCCTTCTTTCTCCAACTGACTTTGGAGCTTGCCTAAACCCCATCTTTTCCCCTTACCATAGAGACTGAATTAGTTACTGCTGTTTGGAAAACAGTCTGGCAGCCCCTCAGATGACATGTGTTGTCACCAAATGACCTAGTGATTTCACACCAAGGTATAACCAAGTACAAGTCCTAGCTGCATTATTCACAAGCAAAGAAAAAGACTTTAGCCAGTTGTCCATCAGCTGAGAGACAGATACACAGGATGTGGGTTATTTGCACAATAGATGTAGCTGATGACTTCAAAAGCGATGAAGTAACGAGTGACACATGGTACAGCACGGATGAACCTTGAAAACACGGTGAGAAGTGGAAGAAGCCAGGTGACAGATAAAGCAATAAGAGCAAGGAGGAGACATTCTGATTTGACCCCATTGTTTCAAAAAATGACATTGTAGACATTGTTGAAGGTCTTTGGTGAATCTAGGATCTGCCTGTCTTAGGAAAGGTCCTAGGAAGAGCCTGGCACACACGAGGCTTTAGATACAAACTGAGCAGGCTCCGCCCGAGCTCTGCGATCCTGGAAAATAGCAGTGGTCTAAAAATCCCCGCTCCATTTGTGTTCTGGGAAATGACTGTCTTCAAAGAATGCCCTTTCCCCCACAGGCTTTAGATGAAACTCACATCTCGTTCACCCATGACAAGGCCAGACTCCGAACTCCAAATTCCTCTTCTGCTTCACAAACGATTCACTGAGAGGTTTGTTCCCACTGGTCAGATGCATCACAGCCTCCACTAACCTAACTCTGGTAAGGTTTCTCTCCTTCCCCAGGTTCAGGGCCAGCCTCAGCCTGAGCCCAGCCCACCTCTCCTTTACACCCCCTCCTGAGGTTATGTGGGCCTGGGGTCCCACCCATCTGATCCTGCTACGCCTGATCATCCCGCAGCCTGACCTCCAGTTCTTCCTAGCTTTGTTTACTCTTTCCCAGAAGAGCTAAACCCTTCTGCCTAATCCTTGAGATACTGACAGGTCACATGGTCAAAGCATTCGGCTGTTACTGTAGTCCCTGGGCAGCCCGTGTGCCCCTGCAATCATCCTTCAGAATAACAACTCTCCTAGCCAAAAGAGTTTGTTTAGACTTGGCAGCGAGTTAGGAAAACCAAGGCTTACAAGAGGCCATCTGCTTATACCCAGCTGTGATGCAGCACAACACAAAGTACTGGGTTGAGTTCAACCCTTGAACTCCTTCCTGTGCTTACCCACCTCTCTGCCTATCTGCAAAGGGGCTTCCTAACGGACGCTAGTCGGGTAATATTTGCAAGTGCTCAACAGTGCCTATTCTGAGTGATTATTTTAATAGATCTTTTTGTAAAAATAAAACCGTGCTATCCTTTCTGATTTTCAGGCCTTTTCATGCACAATATTGCTAGATGGAATTTGCCTCTTATGACAGTTTGCTGACATTTTGGCAAAGAATCAGATTGCGTGGCTGTCTCTTAGGACCTCTGCAGAAAATACATATAACTGTGCAGAGCCTGGGCCTCGTTCTGGTTCTATACTGACGTCACTTCCTCTGTGTGTTGCTGGAGACCAGGCAATACTGACCATGGTGTTCGAGAAGGCTGTGAGCCTGCATAAAGGTCAGGGGACCTTGGGAAAGCATGTGGCTGGGAGCCACTTCTGGATGAGATAAGGTAACCTCTGTGTGCTATGTACGCAGAGGGCAGCCGTAAGACTTACTTCATAAGACTTACTCAACAGAGGTTGTAAAAAATAATGACTCCTAGATTGCACAGCTTGCTTACCAGGTGCCAGCCAGCCTCACGCAGATGCACACTGAAATCCTCCCAGCCAGCCCGGGGGTAAGAAATCTTATTATGGAAGAGGCAATCTGGAAGCAGGCAAGGGTTGGGATATAAACATCTAGGGTATAAGATATTCGAATCCTTCAGAGCATAGGACTTAGCACACAGTAGGCATTTAATAAAAGCATGTGTTAGATGAATGGACGTTTAATAAAAGGGCTCTAAACCAGACGTGGTCGTGCACGCCTTTAATCCCAGCGCTCCGGTGGATGAGGTAGGAGGAGCATTGTGAGTTCCAGACCAGTTTGGGCCACAACATGAGCGCAAGGCCGGCCTGAGCTACATAGTGCGAACTTGTCTCAAAAAAACTAGGGCCAGGAGTTTCGCTCAGTGGCTTAAGTGCCTGCCTGGCAGGCGCGAGGTTGTGAGTTCAATCCCCAGTGTCACAAAAAAATAAATAAATAAAATAAAATAAAAGGGCTCTGGAGTGTGAGTGCCTTAAGAACGGGGAGGTGACCTTTGTCATCCAGGTTGAGAGCACCTGACTCATAAAACTGCTCAACGAATCTACAAACATCTGTGGACCCAATAAAGAGCAGGTAGGAAAGGTCAAGGTCAGTTTAAGTCATTCCCTTCTAGACTGGTCTATTTCTAGTGGCCAAGAAACCTATCCCCTTGCAGGGAGCAATGAGTACTAAAGTCACATTTGTGTAAGATTGGAGTGAATTTGAAATGACACTTAACTGTAAAAAATGTTGATAAAATCTCAATTGTTGTGTTCAGTGGAAGCAATATGAATCGTCTTGAATTTTTAAGAATTGTGTTTCAAAGTGTATTTATGCTAAATGACTAACCCGTGAACCAAAGCATACCCCGTCACTGGGTGGCTCGGTGTCTGGGCAGGCCAACATATCAATTTGGGAGGTCTTCAGGTCAGGTTTCCTGCATGAAATGCACTCACCCTATAAGTCCAGGGCCTGGTGAAGGCATACATGCACCCTTAGACATAAGCAGGGTCCCTTGGGACCTACTTCTAGCGAGAAGGGAGAAGGGAGAAGAATTCGAGAACCTGTGGGTGATTATCATTCATTAAATCATAGAAACAAAATCTCATGTTCCACGATGAGATCAGTGAGAGAAGGCATTGTGTGTCACCTCACGCACCAATCTAGTGGAACTTCCACAATTTACATGTTTTTTTCTTCTAGTTCTTTTTTTTTCTACATGTAGTTCTTCAACATGTTTTGGCAACTATTTTTTAAATTAATATTATATAAACCAGTTATACATATTCCTACATTATCTTCAAAACCATACTTTTTATTACTAGATAAAACTCTCCTTACTAAAAAGTGGCCTGGGAGAAATGATGTGAGACCACACTCTGGAGCCAGGATCCTTGGGTTCAAATCCCAGCTCTACCACTTAGCAGCTGTGTGGCCTTAGCCAATCACTTTACTTATCTATGTTTTAGTCTCCTCATCTGTAAAATTGAGTGCTAGGACTGACCGCAAAGGGTTCCAAAAGGAGTAAATAATTTGATATATTAAAGTAATTAAAACAGGACATAGCACTTATTTATCTTATTATGTTTATTAACTAAATACAGTAGGAGTTTAAAAAAAAAACATGTTTTCATTTCACTGGCTACTTCTAGTTGCTGGATCAAAAAAATTTTCAGTTCAGTTCCCCTCTTGATCATCCTAGCAACATTGATGAATTAGTAGGATACGGTTGCTTTCGACCAGACCCATCGCTCCCCCTCCCTCTCCCTAAGTCCTCTCAGAGGTCCTCCTGGCCAGTCGTATCTTCAGTCACCAGCAGCATAAAATTAAAATGGAGCCAGTACGATGACAGGCAGTTCCGGGGACTGGGGCCCTTCCTCATAGTGGACCTCTGTGTCTACTGGTGAGTGGACGGACAGAAATGGAAACCTGCTTTGTTTCAGCAAAAGGACGTGGCCTGGATGTGTGCTTCACTTGGCCCCCATAATGTACAAAGTGTGACTGAAACCCATGGCGAGTATTTACATTTCAAGAAAATTATTACAGTGAAGGTTACATTGCAGTGAATTCCCCTAATATTAACTACCTTGCTTCCAACACATTATGCCATTGTTCTTGCCACTTTTGGAAGCAATTCTGAAAATCTTGTTTTGTGAGTGTCTTTAATTATATTGTCATGGCCACCTCGATGTCCTGAATCAATTCAAGATACTTAGCTTTCGCAGTCATTTTGACTTTGGGAAAGAGTCAGCAGTTACATGGTGCCAGATCCGGTGAACAAAATGGACGGGGACACAACGCGATGTTTTCACAAGCCTATCTTCCTGTTGGGTGGCACCTGCGGCAACTGTCCTTATAGTCTTTATCACACCTGGTAAAGATACTCACAGAAGAGAACTTCCAGAACTGTTTCAGAAAGTGGCAAGAAAGATGGGGTGTGTTCAAAGTGAGGGAGAGTGATTTAGAGGGGGATTCATGGCAATGTATCTTTAACTGCAATTTTTAAAATTTAAACTTCATCATGTATTTAGATCATACTTGGTATTCAGTAACAATTCAAACCAAGGTTGTGAATCAAGAGATTTTGCCTGAAAGTGCAAATCAGTGGCTTCTCTGGATAAACCAAGATATTAGTCAACTACAGAGCTACATTCCTAGAGGAGTTCATCAGGGGGCCTGAGAACTCCCGCGGCGGCCCCAGCTGGGAAACCAGACTCACTGTCCCACAGTGTGTTCACATGTCCATCCTCCGGTATCCCTCGTCAATGAGACCTGCCCAGCACTACCTGTTTGGGAGGTGAGACACCGGGCACATTGTCCTACTTGTGAAGATCATCTGGATTCAGAGTTGTTTAGAAGCCTGCAGGAAACTAATGGTAAAGGTCTTTTCCCCTCCCTTTGGTTTAAGATGTAAGGAATCCATCCAACGGGCACACTCCTATTGACGTTGCCTGTACCCCATAAAACAGTTTAACGTATAACAAGACTGTAGATGAGTAATATAAAGCCAGTGCACTCAAGACTTCCCTAAGACTCCACAGAGCTCAGCTCCTGATCCAGGAAGAGCAAATGCTCGACCCCTCACCACTCTTATCCGTAGCACTATTGAGAGACACGGTTGACTAGAGAGATCCTGTGAAATAGCTAGATCATTCATGGCCAATTTTTGGTGGACACTAATGCATGTTTTCCTGCAGTGTAACATTTATGAATGATTCTCCCATAATCGTGTTATTTCTGTGTTAACATAAGCAAGCGAGATGCCTGGGAATTAGACGTTAGCTCAAGGCCACATGGTGGGAATGTGCCAGCCCTCGAATCCAGATTGGATCTTTCTGGGACTCTTTCTTTTACTCCTCTGATTCACTGTCTCCTTGAGTACCAGAAGAATGCACACAGTGAGGCTCTTTATAAGCTGATTATCTCAAGTATTTTGTAGCAGTACCTGAAAGCTGAATAACACAAACGGATACCTAGGACACAGCCCAGCTCGGACACCTCTCTTGAAATCCACTTGCTGCCTCCCCACACATTCAATGAACTTATCACTAATCACCCCAAATTATTTCACCTCTGGAACTCTTTGCTCTCCTGGACACCACCACCCTCTTTCCAATTACCCAGAACCAAAGTTTTCTTTCCCAATGCCCACACCCACTATACCACCCATGCCTCCCACTCCTAAGATTTTGATATCTGTCTCCCTATTTCCTCTTGTGGCACCTTATGGCAAAACAGCCAGCTGAGTCAACGTCACCTGCCACCAGATTGCCACCATACCAGGGATAGGCAATCTCAGGCACAGCAGAAGCTGACATCACAAGTATTCAGGTTTTCATGTTACTTCTGTCAAGGGTATACACAGTATACACAAAGCAGCAGTCCATATTACAGTCAAGTAAGGGGTGGCGCCTATGGCTCATAATATAGACAAACCTGAAATGGATTCTAGTGGAGATGATGTGTTGAGACAGGTAGGATTTCAGGCATCCCCAGGCAAAAGAAGAGGCAATTAGAAAGAGACTAATATCTAGACAAGATAGACGTACTCCCTGTTGGAAGTATATTGGGGCCAGCCAAGGCATCTCTGATGTGATGAATCTCTTATCAAAACTTATTTACTTATTTCACATAATAAATGCAATCAGGGCAACCTACTCAAGACCCCGTCCACCTCTCTCTCAGACAGACATTTTCTTTTCCCCCCAGTAAATACATTCTACTCTCAACCTCCATTGTTCCTAAAATTCATTCTTCAATTTTAGAGAACATGAATTTGTAGCAGCCATCTAGCAGGTTGGGAGTTTCTTTCCCCTGTGTCATCCGGAGATTCCACCGAGATCAGTGGACAGAGGTAAGCTTTTGCTTCATAGACTCTGGATTGGGACTCACTAAGGTAACAAATTTTTATGCTTCAAATTTTGTTATGTCTTTGCCCACTGCTTGTAATTGCTTATGCTTTGTCTTCTATGTTAAAATGATGATAAATCTGAGTTAAAACATGAGAAAGCTATAAGGTTATGATACTTTTTTTTTTTTTCAGCACTGGGGATTCAACTCACAACCTCACACCTGCCAGGAAGTTGCTTAAGTCACTAAGCCAAACTCCCAGCCCTAGTTTTTTGAGGCAGAGTCGCACTATGTAGCTCAGGCCGGCCTTGCACTTGCATTGTAGCCCAAGCCGGCCTCGAACTCACAACGCTCCTCCTACCTCAGCCTCCCGAGTGCTGGGATTAAAGGCGTGTGCCACCACACCGGGCTGTAAGGTTATGATACTTTAATGAAACACTTTTATTCCTGTTTTGTACTTGTATATGTTGCACTTAAACTAGTTACTAAATTTACTGGTATCCCTTGCTTGACTTTGTTTAGACAATAGCACTAGAGAGAGTAATAGTAAAACACTCCTCAGTGGACTTTAATATGAACTTCTGTAAAATAGGTCTTTTCAAATAAAGTCTAGCTCAGACTTAAAATATATACACGCCTATATAATAAAATACTGAATTCCTTCCAACAGTTAAAAGACACTAGGTCAGTGGCCATTTAAGACTTGGAGGACAGGTTTCCCTGGGACAGACTGGCTCTGACCCTACTTTACATGCTAGAGGAAATGTCAAGCCTGTTCTGCTTCGGTTTCCTTTCTCTGGCTTCACTCCTAATCTTTCCTGCCACTCTTTACTTTCCCTTTTAGAGCCATGTAAAATTAGAAGGGAAAATAAAGAACTCTGGACTGTTCCAACCTTTTACTTCTATCTAACAACTAAGTTAAACCCATAGAAAATGTATGTTTGCAATGTCAAAGACAGGGAAGTCATCTTACATGAGGGACACATACGCCATCTCCAGATCAGATGAAACATCAAAATTTTGCCTGTCCAGCAGAACGCACATAATAGCCACGTCCCAGTTTAGCGTTCTGGGCAACAGTCTTCCACAGGAGGTTAAACCTGAGACACGGTGGAAGGAACTGGTTCCTGGGTGAAACCAGAAGGAGCTATTTCCAAAAGTACCACACTTAAGGGATCAAAACACATTTAGCCCAAGGGAAGATCTCTAACCTTTCCTCTTCTCCTCCTAAGTCTAATTTTATGTGTATAAATTGATAATCAATTGTGGACTTTAAAAACTTTACAGTAAACTTACAAAGCACTAGGTAATAATCTTGCTCAGGCTTTTACCTATCCCTTATAGAAATCTAACAAACAGTGGTCACTCAGTCAGCTAGCTAAACACTCTTAGAGTAGCTTCCAGTCTTAAAGCAGAGGGCAGGTTTCCCCAGCATCTCTTTGCTGAATCCCTAATGACGCCAATGGCCAATGCAACGCTGACCAGACCGACAGCTGAATTCCTCTCAGGAGACTGATCTCAGATTATGTGAACCAATGGAAACTGAGAATAACTGAGGTATCATAGCCAGGGCTACTCTCTGGCGAACACCCAAAAGTTCCTCGGTGGAAAGTAGCTCCTGGCCACAGAAAAATCTCCACTTATCTGTTACACTTATCTCTCTCTGCTAGTAAATTAAAAATTATCCCTAAGCTTTTCAGTAGACTTTAAAATCAAGTAGACTACCTTTCCTTCAAAATTAGGCTGAGGCAGCTTGCAACAATTGTTTCCATTTCACAGCAGCTAGCAGAATGATTTGTACCTTATGCAAACTAAGAGTAAACAGATTTTGGCTTTTTCTTTCATAGGTACATAGAAGACTAATGTGCCCTTACTAACAGGTGATTGCTAGATGACCTGTGAGCTTCAAAAATTTAAGTAAAGCATAGCCTTGTCCTGCTGCGAAGGATTGCCCAGGTGACTAGATGGATAGCACAAGTGTCTGGAGACTTCTTTGCTCTAGTGGGGCAAAATTCCTCCAGCCAACTGTTGGTTCCGTCTATCTCTAAGAGTTGATTTCCTTTGTAACCTGAGAAGCCCTCTAACTACTTCCAGCTCACCTTTTCATACATACCCTCTTCCAGAGAACAAAAAGCAATAGTTTATTACAAAGCTATGCTTCCTTCTTTAAATAATCCTTTCACAGTTAAGACCAATTGCAACTTGTGCTTATAAATGTCCTAGAGGAGTAAGTTCACAAGCTTGCAGGGAGAGTAAGTTGTACACCAGTTTGAGGGTGGATAGGTTGGTCAAATTTTGTCCTCTGCTCTCTCCAAATGACATTCATCTGCCCTGGAGTGGAATCTACTTGACAGACACCTTGAGGATACGAAAATCAAATAGAATTATCTTATGTTCAAACCTTCTTTGTATAAAAATAGTCCTTATTTATGTTCAAAATGTAAGCATGAGCCACGGGAAAACCAGACACTTCAGGCCCCTAAGGCATTCACTAATCCAGAGCGCTCCTCCCTGACCTTTAGAACCGAGGACAAGACAGCCTTAGTCAAAACCACATCCGCCATGAATGAACCTCATGTTTCCCCTACTTGCCCTTCCAGTCTTGAGGATGGGGATTCCAGACAAATGACAATCCAGGCCTCTACAGGTTATGCAAACTCCTCAAGGACAACATCTTTTACAGGAAGTAAATGGACAATTGGGAACTTCCAGAATTCACTTGCCTTTTTCTCTCAGGGACCTAAAACAGATAAAGTTAGATCTCTGAAATTTTTCAGATGACCCTGATAAGTACAATGAGTCTTCACAAGTCTTACTTACGGACCTAGGAGCTAGGCTGCAAAGATTTAATGTTTTTCTTAAATCAAACATTGACTTCTGGTGAGAGACAAACAGCATTCCATCTGCTATTTCATCTGAAGATGAATATCATATTGTTAATTTTTGAAGGCTAGAGGATAGACAGCCAGGGGAACTACTAGTTCTCACTGGAACCCAAGCAGTCCCTGTCTAAGACCCCTACTGACTTAGTAACCAGATAGGAGATTGGAATAGGAGACATCTCCAGACATGTATTCTTGAAGGTCTAAGAAGGGTAAGAACTAAACCATTAAATTATGTTAAATTATCAGCTATTCAACAAGAGAGAAAGAGCACCCCTCTACTTTCTTAGATCATTTACGAGAGGCATTCATAAAACATACTTCCATAGATTCTGATTCAATAGAGAGACAAATTATTCTTAAAAATAAATTCATTGTCCAGTCAACCTCAGATGTTAGAAAAAGGCTACAAAAGATGATTCTTTGGAAAAGGGTAGGAGGAACATTGTAAGATTTATCGATTCAGGAATATTAACTTTTCTTTTTCAATAGCTAATGTATTTAGTACTACAGTTTTTTTAACTGTCTTATTTATGCATATTTATAAATTTATGTCTTTTTCCTTTTCCCTTCCTTCCTTCCTTTCCCCTTAGAATACCTCTTGTTATCATTGAAATAACTACCCATAACATCAGGTCTAATATAATCAAGCGAAAATTTCAGAGTGAAACCAATAAAGGATAAAAGAATGGTCGTACATAAGAGAAACAAAAAACTAAAGGGATAAACAAACATCAACAACATATCCGATACTGTAAAATTATAGGTTTAGGAATTTAGATGGTTGGAATTTTACAGTAGTTGCAACGTCGTATATCATTACCATTAAGGGAGCTGTTCAAAAACAGTGGTTAGATGCCACGAAGTCGGTGGCAATGCCTTAACCGTATGTGTGTTGTCAGGCCCAAGGGCCTCTTCCATGCTTGTCAAGGGGAGTGCTAACCTGCTCTCCTTTCATACAACACGATTCTTTGTTTTTTGTTTTGTTTTGTTTTGGTTTAGTTTGGTTTTGGTTTTTTGGGTTTTGTTTGCTTGTTTGTTGTTTTTTGGTTTTTGGTTTTTGTTTTTTGGTTTTTGGTTTTTTGCTCCAGATAGCTCACTTGATATTTTAGTAAAAATTGCCTCCTCAGTATTTTATAACTGTGATGAAGAGGAGGAAAGGAGAGAAAACAAAGAGACCAGCAGAAAGCAGCTGCCTGTGTTGCAGTATTAAGAGAAACAAACCCTAAGTCTAAGTCTGATTCTCAGGGCTCCAAGAAGAGTTCAATAACTACACTCACCCACTACCACTACTGCAAGCCAGGCCACCTGAAGAGGGACTGCCCTAAGAAGCCCCCTGGGCCATGCCCTAACTGCAAAGGTGACCACTGCAAAGGCCCCAGAGTTCAGAACCATCCTACCAATTGGTCCAGCAAGACTGAAGAGCTCCAGGACACTCTCTGCCATCTCCCTCTGGCCAGACTGTCATCTCCACAGAGGAACCCTGGGTAATCTTGACTACAAAGGGTAAAGAAGCCAGCCTATTGCTGGGCACTGCCACATGTTTCTCAGTCCTTATTTTCAACCCTAGCCTTCCTTCCAGCCATCATACCCCAGTGAAAGGAGTCACTGGAGAGGAAGTAATTCGCTATTTCTCACAACTCTTAGGCTGTAACTGGGATGGGTTTCTTTTTACACATTCATTTTTGATTATGCCTAAAAGTCCAGTTCCCCTCTTGGGGAGAGATATTTTATCTTGTTTAAATACTGTAATATATATGCACCCAGGTGAGGTATGCTGCCTTCCCCTTGTGGAGACAGAAATAAGTCCTGAAGTATGAGCAACTAAAGGTAAAATAGGTAAGGCAATGAGGGTTGCTCCAGTACAGATACATCTCAGAGATTCTACTATTTTTCCACATCAGAGACAACATCCTTTAAAATCTGAAGTTAAGAGAGGATAATTGAAAACCTAAGGGCATGATGTTTACTTGAGCCCTGTAACAGACCACGCAATACTCCAATCTTGGGAATTCAAAAACTCAAAATGAATGAAGGTCAGTACAGGACCTTAGACTGATAAATGAGGCAGCAGTGCCAGTTCACCCAGGGGTACCTAACCCATACACTCTCCTTTCTCAGAGCCCAGAAGGTGCCAGTTGGTTTTCAGTATTAGATTTAAAAGAAGCCTTCTTTTGTATTACTTTAATGCAGATTCCCAGTTTGTTTTTGCTTTTGAAAATTCTCCCAACCAGGCCTCTCAATTGACCCGGACTGTGCTCCCCCAAGGGTTCAGAGATAGTCTACATCTTTTTGGACAAGGGTTTTCCCATGACTTGGCATGTTTTGAGTTTTCCCAGGTCACAGTTTTACAATACACAGATGATATACTGTTATGCACCCCTTCAGAAGAGCTCTGTAGCCAAGGCACCTGTGCTCTGCTAAATTTTCTAGCAGACAAGAGGTTATAAGTTTTCTAACTCTAAAGCACAACTTTGCAGGTAAAATATTTAGGCTTTGAGGTAAAATATTTAGGCTTCATCATATTCGAGAAACCTGAAGGCTAGGAGAAGAAAGAATTAAATCAATTCTTTCCTTCCCACAGCCCAAGACTCTAAAACAGGTAAGGGAATTCCTAGGAATTACAGGCTTTTGTTGCCTTTGGATACCAGTATATGGGGAGATTACATGACCCCCCTATCAACTTATAAAAGAGGCCCAAAAGACAGATACTTATGCTTTAACCTGCAAACCTGATTCCCAAACTGCATTTTGGAAACTAAAACAAGTGCTTCTAAATGCCCCATCCCTGAGCCTACCCACAGGACACTGTATCACCTTATATATCAATGAGAAGAAAGGCATGGCTTGGGAGTGCTTACACAGGATCAGGCACCCACTCGACAGCCTGTAGGGTACCTGAGTCATGAATTAGACATTGTAGCACAGGGATAGCCTGCTTGCCTTAGAGCTATGCAAGCTGTAACTCTCTTAGTGCCACAGGCATCCAAGCTGACTTCAGGCAAAGAGCTCATTGTGTATATACCTCATAATGTGGAAAGACTTCTTTCTTCCAGCAGGAGCCTATGGTTATCAGACAACTGACTTCTTAAATTCCAGGCTCTACTTCTAGAAGGATCAGCCATTCAAATGAAGACACATTCCTCCTCAAACCCTGCCACCTTTTTGCCATAAAAGGAGGAAATGGAGGCCAAAAGACATGACTGCGAACAGGTAATTTTCCAAATATACACAACCAGAGAAGTCTTATTAGACACACTGCCCAAACAATGCATACACATAATAATTTTATAGGCTAAAAACTAGTTTGCAACACACTGGTTTAATCACCCTGGAATTAGGTGGGAAGACCCCAGTGGCACTCATTGGTCTTATGAGACAAATTTATGACTCTGGCTACCCCCTGGATGGACAGGAAGATACACATTAGGATTTGCATGTACAAAGCAGGAGTGTCAAAAGTATCAACAAACCTACAAATTTACCCCACCTACAATATCAATGGTCCCCACGTGTGTTTCACTGGTATGATCACTTGGCCTCTGTCTTTATCCTTTCCCTAGGGTTAGACGATGTTGTGCAACGTATCAAGGTTTAACTAACTATACTCAGCAGGATTTAAATGACACTGTGGTTGGTCTCTCTCTCCTAAATGAAGAAGTAAAATTAATGAGACAAGCAGTCCTCCAAAGTCGGGTAACACTAGACATTCTAACAGCAGCACAGGGAGGATGCTTGTGCAATTGTAAAAACTGAATGTTATGTGTACCTTCCCGATCCTACTGCTAATATCTCAACAGCTGTCCAAGATATTAGATGACAAAATCAAAGAGAATGTCAGACTCTGAGTATGTCAGACTCTGAAATCCCCGGACCTTGTCCTTATCTTCTTTTTGGAAAGTGATTACTGGCTCCTCTTGATGGAAATATTTGTTAACTGTATTCATAATTATCCTATTGATTCTATTATTTGGCTCATGCATACTTAATTGTTTCTTTGGTTTTATCTCCTCCAGACTAAAAGCTATATGCTTACCCAAGATGAAAACACCTGGTGTCTATCGAGGGCCTTTAGCCAGACCCTCCGTAGAGGATCTCTGACTGCTGTGCAACAACTATGACCCCCTTCAGCCTGAAGAAGCCAGATCAGTCATCACCTATTACTCCCTAGTGGCAGTTTGGGGGAATGGTATAGGCAGCTAAGTTAAATAGAAACATTATAGGCAATCAGATTAGGCTGGGCCCTCAAAGGAGCCAGTGCAGAAGATGAGATACCTTGCAACTGCGGGGGAGACAGGCATCTCTGCCATGGGTCAAACCTTGAGATAAAAAATAACACAAATGCACCCACATGCTTCCTAAGGATAAACATCAGGGATTGATATTCTAAAGAAGGAATCAAGGATAAACATCAGGGATTGATATTTCAGAGGCACTCAGGAGGCTGAAGCAGGAGGATAGTTGCAAGTTCAAGACCAGCCTGGGCTACAAAGTGAGCTCAAGGCCAGCATGAACTGCATAGCAAGACCCTGTCTCAAAAAAAAAGGGGGAAGTATCAAGGATAAACATCAGGGATTAATATTCTAAGTAGATATCCATCAAATTGAGGAAGCCACTAACCCAACCCCCTGCAGCAAAAGACCCTGTTCTGTATTCATGCCCACTTGCTATGTGACTTGCTTCCCCATTTGATCCTGATTTAATCAATTTTACCTCAGCAATTATACTTGTAATCTTAAAAAAGTGATCATTTTGTACTGTAAACATGTACGAATAAAAAAATGTATTAACTACCTTCCCCAAAAGGAAAGAAAACAGGAAGCATAGATAGAATAGCCAATACCCACAACAATAGACACATGAGGCGCCATGACTTGCCCAAAAAGCCGCTTTTAACTTCCGGTACTTTTTCTTGCCTCTCTTCACCTTCATTCATTGATGTGTTCATTCATTCAGGAGTCATTCTGTTAAATCCTAGCAAAGCAGCACCACTCATAAAAGGTGCACACTCCTTGGCTTCATGTAGTTTGTGGCCTGAGGCACAGATTTTCACCCATGAGTCCCTCTAGAATCCAAAAAACGTCAAAACTCAGGCCCCACTTCTAGAGCATCAAGGGGCCGGTACTCACAGGTAACAATTTCTAAATATCTACTGGTTCCGAAGCATAGCCATGGTTAAAAAATACTGAGGTAGGGCAGCAATTCTCAATCAGGATGACTTTATCTTTCAAGGGACATTTGCCAATGTCCAGGAACACTTTGGGATTTCACCACATTGTGAGTAACACTGATACCTGGTGGGCAAAGGCCCAGGAGTCTGTTCACTGTACTCACAGCAAGGGACAGCACTCACAGAATGATCAACCCAGTGTCAACAGAGCTGGGGTTGAGAATCTCAGAAGACAAACATTACATCATAATTTCAAAGGCAATAAATTTATTGACGGAAAAGTTCTACAAATTGGGGATCACAGACTAAGTTTAAAAACTACTCAAGGTCCCTCCTAAGAAGCAATCAGTCATTGGCAAAGATTATGGACAAGAAAGAGACAGAAACTGTTCACCTCTATCGTGACCTGAACCCTGGGGGCAACCTACCTGGTTCACTGTTCTGTCTCCACACCTAATGCAGTGCTGGGGACATTGTAGTTGCCCAATAACTATTTGCCAAGTGACAAAATCACTGTGACACAACAATTTAAAGGAAGAGATTTTTGTTTTGGCTCATAGTCAGGAAGATGTTTAAGTCCATAGTCTACTGGCTCCAAAGCAGGGTGACATGGAGGAGGGGCAAGGCAGAGGTGAAACAGCTCATCACAGGAAACTGGGAAACAGAGGGAGACAAAAAGGAGGAGGGAAGGGGATATATTCTCCCAGGTCACACCCTCAGTGACCCCCTCCTCAACCACATCTCACCCCCAAACATCACATTTAGCTAAAAGTTCATCAGTGGACTAATCTGCCCATGAGTATCACACCCCCATGACCCAATCACCTCCCAAAATCCCTATCTATGAGCACATGCCCCTTTTGAGGGGCACTGGGATATAAATTATAACACTGATTAAATGAAATTCTCCATGCATCATCACTGAGTTGGCTTCCCTAATTGGCTTCCTCCTCCCAAATCTGTTCTGTCCTGCCATCTTTGTGGCCCACAGTACCCCGCTCTGGGTCATAATGGTGTCTCCAAACCTACTTTTCCTTTGCCCTACAGCCCCAGTGGTTCTCATGAACCACAGAGTAAAACTCAAGGGTCTTCAATCCAGCATCAAAGGCTGGGTGATCTGAGTCTGATCCACATTTCCAGGTTTACCTTCCACTGTCTTCCACTTACATCTGCTCACTTTTGCTACCCACCTCTTGGATTACATCAGGACAGACTTCCTGATGGGAAAGCTCACTTATTTCCCTTTCATCGTTCTTTGATATTTGAAAACCCTTTCCTACAGAAGAAGCAAGAATTGTACAATGAACTATGTACCCATCTTCCAGCTATCAGAATTGCCAGCATTTTTTCATCTATTATCTCCTTACACACTTTTCATTTTCCTGCTACATTTTATCTTATTTATAAAATAGCACTATTGAGATATGATTCACATATTAAAGTGTTCAGTTCAATGATTCTTAATATGATTTCAGAGTTGTACAAACATTACCAGAATTTTAGAACATTATCATCTCAAGCATTAGTAATCATCCCTTAGTTCTCTCACCCACCTCACCTATCCTGTCCCCATTTCATGACCTCTGAAATCACTTATCTGCTTTCTCGAAGTGTTTGCCTGTTCTGAACTGCTGCAGTATTTCAAAGCAAATCCACACTAAATGTCATGTCACCTGTAAATACATCAATGCACACAACTAACAGATGAGTGTGTTTAAATACAGCTGTAGTATCATCACTAACCTGCTAAAATGAATTATTCTTCAATAGCAATAGATCTTTTTTCTTCCAGATCCTTTCTCTCAAATGACCATATGCCCCCATTCATTCTTTTATATGTATTTACTAAATTTCTCTCAAATTTGAGGTTCACAAAGGAAACTGGAATACAGTTGTATCTAGGAATTCCTGAAGAATCAGTCCCAGACCCTCATGGATACCAAAATCTAAGAATACTCAGGTCCTTTGTGTAAAATAGTATAGAACTTGAGCAGTCCATGCACATCTTCTCAATACTTAAAATCATCTCTAGATTACTTTAATATATAATACAATGTAAGTTATAATGTAAGTGCTGTATGAACAGTTGACATACTATATACAGTTTAGGGAACAATGACAAGAAAGAAGTCAGTCTATGCTCATTACAGATGTTTTTTTTTTTTCAAATATTTTGGACCCGCAGTTGCTTTCATCTTTGAATGCAAATCTACAGATACAGGTGGCCAAATATCCAGAGATGGCTCTGATCAGTACTCTGTTCATACCTGCCACCGTAAAGCTTTGCATTGCCCCAAGCACACAAGTGAAGCAACACAAATCAAGTATGGGAATGTGGCAGAGGTGAGTACGGCAGACCTGGGCCCAGCTGAGGAGCTGAGGGCCAAGAAGCTTGAGATCCTTGTGTTTACATGCATTACTTCATGTCAGAGACATCACGGTAAAGTAGGTCTTCTGAAAAACTGATTTTATTTTTTAGAGCAATTTAAGGTTTACAGAAAACTTGGCATGACAGTGCAGAAAATTCTCCTATAGCTGGTATACCATTTCCCCTCTTATTAACATCTTTCACTAGTATGTTACATTTTCTAGAGCCAATATAGATACACTGCTATTTACTAAGTTCTATACTTTATTCAGACTTCATGATTTTTACCTAATGTTCTCTTCGTTCAAGGACTGTATGTAGGACTCATAATATTTCACCATCGTGGGCTGCTCTTGGATGGGACGGTTTCTCAGACTTTTCCTTGTTTTTGATATCTTTAATACTTTTAAGGAGTACTGACCAGGAGTTTTGTATCACGTCCTTCTACTGGAATCGAATGCTTGTCTTGTGATTATACAGTGTTACAGGTTTGGGGAATAATGATCGCAGAAGTAAAGTGATCACATCATACACTGAATTCCGATTATTAGCAGGTTTACGTCTATTGATGTTGACTTTAGTAGTCTGGATGAAGAAATGTTTGTTACGTTTCCCCACCACGCAGTTGCTCCCCCACCCCTTCCCACCCCGGCCGTGTGGGAAGTAAAAAGTGCAGCCCACACTACACGACTGAGGAGTCATCCTCCACTTCCCTTAGGGGAAGAGAATCTACATGAACGATTTGGAATTCCGCATGGGAGATTTGTCTGTCTCACTGGTTGATTCAGTCAGTTGCTTATATCAGTATGTACTCATGGATATTTATTTCATATTTTGGATTATAATCCAAACTATTTAAATTTAGTACTCAAGTTTCCAAGCTTAAGCCATTTAGAGTTTTTAGCTGGCTCCCGTGAAAATACTATCCTTTCCCCCATTTTACAGATAAGGAAACCAGGCTTCAGAAAGAATATAAAATGTTTCCAGCATCACTCAAACAGTAAGAGCAGAGGTGCCATTTGAACCTACCACATCCATAAGATTCTGGCGCACACGTTGGTTTATTCGCCCCTCCCACCATATTCTATCCAAATATAGTCAATTTTTATTAATCAATGATAAGTATGTATTTCACCTGATGGCATTTTTTAAGGGAATAATGTTGCCAATCAGCCTGCTATGTACATTATTAACAAACAACCTCAGCTATTTTTAAACTTTTCATTAAAATAAATATGCTTACAGTCCAACACGTAAGTGTACAGGTCAGCGAATTTTCAGAGTGAAACCAGCAACCATTCACCAGATCAAGAAATGCGAGATGACTGCTCTCCAGAAATGTCTTGCTTCTCTTTCCCGTCATCCTGACCCCCAACAGATACCACTCTCCTAACTTCAAAAAGTGTAGATCAGCTTTGCCTGATTTTTGCTTTAAGTAAATAGGATTATACAAATAGAATTATACATTGGTCTTCTTTGTGGCTAGGTTCCTTCCTCCCCCTCCCCCATTTTTTCGTGTGATTTGGTTAGTGGAATTTTTAAAACTAGGTTCCAACTATATATTTCACAGGAAATGTTAAAAGCAAAGGAACGTTTACAAAAATGTGCTAAGTAATTACATAAAAAATAGAACACTCCTCTATAAAAAGTAAATTTACTTAAGATTAAGTAAATTAAATAATTTTACTAAGACTGAGAAGGGATAACTAGCTAGAAAAAAGGCCAAATTGCCACATTACCCTAAGGCAGCTTAGCTCCTCTGCCCAGGCTCTATTCATAGTTTTATCTAGAAAGGAAAGCCTTCGCATTGCGCCCTGTGGGTGCCTTACACAGGAAACGAGTCCTGACTGACAGGAGGTCGTTCTGACCAACACATAGCCAAAAACTTTCTCAGATCCTTCCAATATACAATGTTACAAGATAACATGCAATGGTACAAATTTGACTAATCCACTTCCCATAGATCCAAAGTATCTGTGATTGACAGAAGTTCTCTATTTTTTTGTTTCATTAACAAGAACTGCCATTGATCTAGTTTCTTACAACAGAGATGGCAAATCCTTGGCACCCTTGCCTCGAAACCTTTCTTACACTCCCATGTAAGCAGTTCAAACACTCTCACCACAGAACTGCTAACCAGCCATAAATGGTGCAAGACTGCATGCTACTTGCCATTTTCACTCACACCTGAACATTTATTATTTTTAAATTAGATCCAGGCAATTTGAATACAGCCTTTTATTTCTACTTGGGGCCAAGCTTGTAACTTGTACTCATCCTTACCACTTCTCTTCTTCATTCACGCACCTACCTAGGTTCTTACTTGTATGGTAGGTAATGGATAAAGTGTCCTGCCAGGATCTCAATAACCTGTCTAATTTGCCCACACCTAATCCATCTTTCTGTATTTCCTTTCTGTATTTCCTTATCTCAGAACCTACTTTCTTTTCTGCTTTCTTCTTCATCTCAACATCTCCCTGCTTATTTGGCCTGTGTGTTCTTGCCTAACCCTCTAATATTCATTCATTCAATTCATTCTTTTCAAAGCTCTTTAAGAAGTACCTACCATATACTCTTCTAAATCATGGGGTACAGAAATATGTAAACCATCCAAGTTTCCATCTGCCTTGGTTACTTTTTATGTGTTGCTGAGACAAAACACCTGACACCCAAAATTAGGGAAGGAAAGGTTTATTTAGCTTACAGTTTTTGGAGGTATCAGTCCACAATCAGCTGGCTCCAAGACAAGGTGGCACGGCACAGGAACAACACTTCAAGGCAGCAGCCCAGCAAAAGCAGCCAGAGTAAAAGGGGGGAGCAGAGCAAGCCTCTTCTCCTCCTTTATATAGTACACAGGACACCCCCCCCCCCAGGGTGGGTGTAGCATCTTTGCCTTCCTTTGCACAGGATGAGGATGTTTACAAAGTAAGACCCTTGGCTCCCTCCTGAGTCTCTCAGTTAAACTTTTGACCTTCTCAAATTGACACAATGGCCAGGGAACTGTTTGTGCTCTATACCCCAGGATGTAAAGCTGCTGCCTTACTTAATTAAGCTTCTAGACTTCTCAAGTTGACACAGTGTATAAACCATAGCACCATCCCATTGTCAAAAGAGATGGGAAACAAACAAACACTTGTGGCATCTTAGGATAAAGAGCTCTATAAAGCAGAATAGTGACTGGGGGATGTCACGTCCTGGGGTGTCTTGCTCTGTACAGATGCCAGGAAGGCAACACTGAGGGGTCACAGCTGGACAGCTATCCCAGGGAAGACTGTATCAGGCACAGCACAGAGCAGGTGCCAGGGCCCTCATACAGGAGCATAATTATCTGAGAAAGACAGAGAACCCATTTTAGCCCGAGAAGAACAAATGGGGAAGAAAATAAAATCAGATAAAGCAGAGCAGTAGTTCAGGCTAGATCATGTTCTTGTTTAAATCCATAGTTCTCTATTGGGACAATTTTTCTCTGCCCAGGAACTCGTGACAATGTCTGAAGACATTTTGGTTGCCACACCTCAGGGGTCGACCCTGGCATATAGTGAGTAGAAGCAAAGGATGCAGCTTAACATCCTACAATGTCCAAACAGAACCTGCCAAACAGCGTTCTGGCTCCAAATGTTAACTGTACCAAGGTTGGAAATCTGGACATTACGCCTAGGCAGCCTGTGAGCTCTATTCTAAAGTGTGATGAGATGTCATCACACATTTTTGGACAAAGGAGTGATCTGAACTGACTTAGATTCCAAAGGACTAGAGTAGGTATTGTAGAGTGAATCATAACTTGAACAGGAATGGTATAAAAGACCACTGTTTACCTAGAACTTGCTATAGTTGAGATACTGTGCAGATCACTTTACCTAAGGGGTCTCAGTAGTTCCCACTTTGTTCTAATACCACATAGCATGGTGCTACATGTTGGTCCATTAATTTTGAAATGTCTGTCTCCTCAAATAGAATGCAACCCACTGAATCCTCAAATATTGGCAGCCCAATGAAAACAAGAACTTTGCTTTCCTTGTTCGATTTCCAGCACACAGGACAGTGCCCGGTATAAGTTGGACACCCTGTGTTTGTTGAATGATGCTATGGTTGATACACTACGTCAATTTGAGCAGTTTAGAAGTTTAACTAGGGGACTCAGCAGGGATCCAGGGTTCTTACTTTGTAAGCATTCTCATCTCTCTTGCAAGAGGAGGGCAAGGAGATTTTGTGAGTACTACAACTGCCCTGGAAGGTGGGGGTGGCCTGTGTACAATATAAGGGTGGAAAAAGGGTTCATTCTCCCCACTTTTGCTCTGGCTGCTTTTGCTTGTTCCTGCCTTGAAGGGTTGTCCTTGTGCCATGCCACCCGGCCTTGGAGACAGCTGATTATGGACTGAAACCTCCACCAACTGTAAACTAAATAAGCCTTTTCTTCTGTTATTTAGGGTGCCGGGTATTTTGTCCCAGCAACGAGAGAAAAGTAACTGAGGCAAATGAATAAACAGTCCCTGATAGTGATCTATTTATCTCCACTTCAGACAAGATAAACTAGTTCTAATGTCTGTTGCCTAACCACAGCTACAAACAAGTCTGTGTACCATGTTCCATTCCCACAAAAACAATTCTCAAGTTTGGTGATGATCCTTATAAAGGAAACTTACCGGTAGATTATAGTTTAGGTGAGTTACCTACATTATTACTTTCCTGTCGCTGGAACAAAATACCCAATACCCACAATTTAAAGAAAGAGGGGTTTATTTTAGCTCATGTTCACCTGATAGCAGCCAGGAAGCAGAGAGAGAAGAGAGGAGTTGGAGATAGGATACACCCCTCTAGGTCACATCACCAGGCCCTATAACCAGGCCCCACCCTCAGATGCAAGACTCATGTGGGACATTTTAGTTCTAAACCATAGCATCCTGGCCTTACCCCCAGAAGTCTTATGCTCATATGAGCTTGCAAAATGAATTTAGCCCATCTCTAAGAGTTGCCAGTCTTAATAGCTTCAACACTGCTAGAAATTCCAAGTTTGAAGTCTCCTCTGAGACTCAAACAAACTCTTAACTATGGCCCCTTGTAAAACTCAGAAAGTTAAACACTTTCAGTATACAATGGCATGGGGTAAACATTCCCATTCCAAAATGAAGGAATAGGGAGATAGAAAGAAATTGGACCCAAGCAGAAACAAAATAAAACAGGCAAACATAAAATCCTATAATTCTTTGTCCAGCATTTGGGGTATCTTGTGGTAAGATGTGGGCTCCAAAGAGCCTGTGCAGCCTTGCCTCTACTTTTCTGTTTGCAGCCAACATGGCCTCTCTCTTGGGCTGGCTCTGCTTTCTGCCTCCAGTTTTCCTTACTAGAAATTTTACATTGAAGGCATCTCCAACTTCCTGGAGTCTCCATTGGTCCTTCAGCTTCATTCTCACAACTTCACACACTGCTCTCTCAGAGGCAGATTGCCTGGCCTCCCAGGCCTTCTTTAGAAAGCTGAGTAGAAAATTCCATGACCCCATAACTCTTGCATTCTACATGCTTGTAAAATCAACACAATGTCAATGATATCAAGGTCTGCCACCAACTCGAGCAGTAGCCAGGCCCCCTTGGACCATGACTGTAGTGGCCTCTAAGTGCCTGGAGGGCAGAGCAAAGTGAAATGAATCCTGGGGAACCAATTCCCTGAGCAATCTTCTTGAGCAGGGGAACTTTTTTCACAGATGAGAGATTTATACTTTTGTATTTTGGAACCTGTGATCGGTGAGGTCTTGCTGGTTTCTGAGATATCTTCAAGCACCGTTCCTATTGTCCTGTTACAAAAAACTTGGCCTCTTTTTAATGTGAACCTTTTCAGTAAACATGCTGTCTCTTGCCCCAACTTTGCAGGCTCTTCCTTTCTGACAAAACTGAAAACTTTTTATGTCTTTTGGATCTGCCTTTTGCTCCTGTTTCTCAGTATAGATTTCGGTAGAGGCAGCAAGAAGTACCTATGTCATATCCTGAATGTTGAGATGCATTGAAATTTTCTCCATCAGATCAATTAGTCCATCACTCAATCTCAATCTTTGCCAAATCTCAGGGCATAGGTAAGATGAAGACACATCCTCTGTCACAGTCTAATACCCTTGTCCTCTAGCACAACTGCCAATGGAGTTCTTGTTCCCAGCTGAAACCTGAGTCTGGCCTTTACCGTTTGATTCCTATTGCTATTCTGGTCTTCTTATCTTCAACCAGAATGTATTTCAAGCCAGTTTACAGAAATCTAGAGTTTCTCTAGCCCACATCTCCAAACCTTCCCAAACTCCTACCACAACCAAGTTCCAAAGACTTCTAAACTACATGGCCAGGTACAGTCAGAATGTCCTTACTTCTGTCATCAATTTTCTGTAATAGTCACTTTCCCTTTGCCAGCTCAAAATACCTAACTTAAAGGAGGCAAATTTTATTTTGGCTCATAGTTACAGTCCATCTCCACCTGGCTTCAAGGCAGAAAAGGCATGGCAGAGAATATCTGCTCACCCCATGGTAGCCAGGGAGCAGACGGTCAAAAGAGGAGCCAGGGACAAGAATACACTCCGCCAAGTCACACCCCCAGTGACCTCCTCCCCAGCAACCAGGCTCCACCTCTGAACATGAGACTTCTAGGGGACATTATAGATCTAAATCATAACCTTACCCCCTTGCTAGTCATTGATTCAACCATTTACTTGCATTTATTCATTCACCAACTATTCATTAAGTTCCTTCTAATGTGTCAAATACTGTGCAAGGCACTGGGAATTACTAATGAAGAAGAAGATGTGGTCCCCATATGTATCCATCTGCTTAGCTTACAGTAAAAAAATAAAAATAAAAAACACAGATTTGGTGGCTTCAGTAACAAAAATTCATTCTCCCAAAGCTCTGGAGGTCAGAAGCCTGACATCAGAGTCATGTTATGGTAAGGGTTTTGTCCTTGGCTTTCAGGTGGCCTCCTCCCTACTGCATCTCATGGGGCTGGTGGAGAGCAAGAGAAAAATGCTATGAGGGAGAAGGAGAAGAAGGGAAAACGAGAGCGTTACCAGGTGTCTCTCCTCCTACAAGGGCACTAACCCTGTCATGAAGCCCCGCCTTGAAGGACTATAGGCTGGAAACCTAATCATCTCCCAAAAGCTTCACCTCCTAATACCACCGCACTGGGGTCCTGGGCTTAATGCATGAACTTTGAAGAAACGTATTTCAGTCCACAACACTGTTCTCATAAAATGTGCAGCCCAGTGGGAGGTGTAGACACTACATGCATGATAGAAACAAGAAAATTTTGCCTTGTGCTAAGTGGGATAAGGGGACTAAAATGAGTGTGTAATGAACAACCAGAGAGAAAGGGTGCTTACCTTGAACAGGCTAACTGGAGAAGGCTTCTCTAAGGTAGTAATATAGCAACATCAGATACTTAGTACAATAAAGAAAAGAAAAAATACCTTATTGATAATTTCACACTGATCGCATATTGAGATGATAGTGCTATATTTGACACTACATTAAACAAAAGATATTATCAAAATTATTTCCGTTTCTTTTTTCTTTTTAAAATGTGGCTATTGGAAAATTTTAAACTCATCTTGCATTGCACTTCTCTTGGACCATGTCCCCCCTACACCATTTCTTTTGTGCTGAAAACAGGGCTGAGGAAGGAGAAAGAAAAAAAGAATAGCACTTCAGAGAGGTGAAGTAGGGGTGTGGGTAGAAAGCAACATGTCGGTTCAGCTTCGGGAAGTACAACAGACGAAGTGGCCCTTTCAGAATAGGACAGGCTGTTCATGGATACACATTTATTTGGGGGTGATGGAGAGGTGGAATTAGATAGTGGTGATGGTTATACAACCTTGTGATATATTTAAAAATGTATCTGAACTATACTTTTGAAAGCGTGAATTCATATCCCAACTGTAACTCAATAAAAAAAATAAAATGATAGAAGAATAGGGACGGCTAATGTTGACAATGTCTATTACATGACAAGGGTCCTGAATTTTCTGGAAAGCTTCTTGCTTTCATCTTCCTGTGTGTAGGTTGAAAGTAAACATAAGGAGAAGGACCCCTGGTGTGTTTTGGGTGATGACAGAGATGAGACAATGAGAGTTTGCCCGTGACACCCTGGCAATCAGAGCCAGAGAGCATTTGGAGAAAGATGAGCTTGGCAACTTGCAGACATGTTGGTTCTGCCATGGGTTGCAACATGGAGACACAAGCAGAAGATATCAGTACCTGAGGAAGGGGATGACTATAGCTGATATCTGAGTCAGTTTGAGTAGCAGGAACAAGTGTTTAATTAAATGAACATAATGAACTCCTATCTGTGGTTATGCAATTCATGCTGAAACTTCCTATATAGTGCAAAAGGGGGTACTCAACTCACCGGGCACTCCCATATCTAGTGTTATGTTAGTTCCCCAGCACCAGTCTGGGATGAAGCTTTCTTTCCAGGGCAAATAGTAGATGAAGTCAAGTTTTCTCTTGCATAGTCTCACAGATGATTTAGAACAGGTTAGATTCCAGCCATAACCAAAGAAAATTTTTTTTCAAAACATGATCACGGTATGTAACCCAGGCCAGCCTTGAATTTCTGTGCAACCCAGGCTGGGCTTGAACTTAAAATCCTCCTGTCTCAGCCTCCAGAGTGCTGAGTAAATCAGCTCCTTTCTGCCACGCACTTGACCAGATGCCAGAGGAAGAATGACAGAGGTGGACCCAGGACCTGGCCTCAAGGAGCTTCATGTCTAGTGGAAAACTCAGAGTCCATGGCTAGCAGTATGAACTTTTCCCAATTCTGTCAGATTTATCTTTGATCATGCTATTATTTTTGTCTTATTTTCAATCTCTGCTACTTGTTTTTATTTCAGAGAATGAAAAATGATGATTCTTTGATTATCCCTTATCTTTGCTGTGGACTCTGCACAAGGTGTGTCTATCTTCACCTGTTAGGACAGTGCAGCTCCTCCGAATCCTCCCTGCCTTGAATACTTTTTGTTTTCACTTCTTTTCCCTGCAGTTCAGCTCAGGTCACTCTTACCTGCCCTTTCCAGTGTGTACAGGCTTTCTGGGCCCCTCTGTTGACTTCTGCACCCACAATGTAGCCAAAGCCTATACTTGATATCACTAATCTTATTTTATGTTTATCGTGTGCAACATCCATATCCACTGAGGTTATTAGGATCTTGTACCTGCCACATCTTCACTCAACCTATTTCCCCATCCCCTCCTGCCACCCCTTGCCCTTGGTCTCCTGGACCCCTTCCTGTCTGTGAGAGAGCTAGCCCCTTGTCTCATTCTATCCTCCTTTTATTTTTATCTTAGTTTATATTTTGCCTCATTCAACAAGAATGAAAAGAGGGAAAGGAAAAGTAGAAGAAGAGGAGGGGAGACAGAAGAGGGAAGGGGATTAAAAAGAGAAACGAGCTCATTATGCATCTGTACCAGCTCCCCAAGAGGATTATAAAATGCATGTACTACAGACATATATTAACAAAATTGTAAAAATATACATTCTTAAAGAATTTCTTTGAAAGCACCTTTAGTGAATGAGTTATGAATAGTTGCAGAACCAAGGGAACATTGAGATCTACAAGTCATGACCATGGCCCGTCAACTCAGCACTAGCAAGACATTTATGTAACCAGGAAATAGCATGAGGATTAACATTCCCTGGAAGTGGTGGGAACATCTGTTGGTTTTGCTGCAGCACCACTCGAGATGTCTGAAGTAGAGACAAACTGGGGGATATAAGGAAAGTTTAATAAACAGCACAGGAGGGGTCAAAGGACAGCGGATACCTTCCTTCTGGGGAGTATAAGCTAGGATCTGCCTTCCTGTATCTAACAAGGACAAGAGATGAAATTAGCTCCTGGAGGCCAGAAATACTTCAGACGACCTTCCGATGAGGGACACAGAACACATAGTGACCTTGCAGGAAAACACCAGAGGGAATAAATACTCTGACTTTTTTCTCCTTCCTTCCTCTGGCCTCCAGCCTATTCCCCTTCGGCAGAGGTCAGCCCCAAGGACAGAGGACGGGGTGGAGAAAATAGCAAAGGAGAGTGGATGCATTGTGAGCCTTCTCATAGTCAACATGGGTGCCCAGAGCCCACCCACCCTCTTTGGTTCTGGTAAGAGGCCCCTGCTCTGGTTTTGGGGAATGCTGTGAGTTGAACAGTATCTTCCAAAAAGCTAGGTTGCAATCCTTGCCCCAGTACCTTGGAGTGTGTTCTTATTTGTCAATAGGGTTGTTGCAGTTCCAATTAGTTAAAACAATCTTGGAGAAGAGTAGGTCCTTGATTCAGTTTGACTCATGTCCTTACAAAAAGGAAAGAAGAACACAGACACAAAAGGAAGACAGCCATGTGGATACAAAGGCTGAGACTGGAGAAATGTAGGCACAGCCCAGGATCGCATCACCTGGGCTACCAGAAACTGGAAGAGGCAGGGAAGGCTCCTTGCCTGGAGCCTTGGGAAGGAGCGTAGCCCTGCCAATAGTTGGATCTCAGACTTCTGGCCTCCAGAACAGAACTGTGACAGCAATAATTGCTGTTTTAGGTCACTCAGTTTCTGGTACAAGTTGAATGTCCCTAACTTGAAAATCTGAAATCCAAACTGTGCCAAAATCCAAAACTTTTCAAGCACTGACCAGATGTAACAAGTGGGAAATCGTGCACTTGACTTCATGTGACAGCTGGCTTTCAGAATGCTGACACACAACCCACAGCTGTATAAAATTCCCTTTAGGTTATGTGTATTTGCTGTATGTGGAAGTTAAATAGTTTCATATTTAGACTTGGTTCTCACCCCCAAGATACCTCACCACGTAACAAAAATATTCAAAAATATTAAACACCTGTAGTCCCAAATATTTTGGATAAGGGATGCTCAAACCTTGTTACACTATTCCCTTCCCTACTATATGTCATCTTGGGTCGAGGAGCCAACTCTGCCCCAGCTAAAGGAAAAGGCTAGGATTGTGAATTTTGAGCATACGAATAGAAATGGACAACACTTTTACTCAGATCCCAGTTTTGCCAGGCAAGGGGAAACATGCCCCAGGAATTGCCTTCTTAGCAGGTAGAAGACTGCAAAGTCCTATAAACTGGAACTCATTGACAATTCTACTCCTGAGAACCCCTCACAAGCACCAAACTGGATGAATGAAGGTGCCCTTCTTCTCGTCAAGGAGGAAAAGCTAAGTATTACTGCTTACCCTGAATTCTCTGGGTCTAGAGACAGTCAGACAATATCTTCATTATGTACTTTATTTGCAAAAGGTGGGACAGAAAAAGGAAACTGAAATGGAGGTAAGAGGATCCAAGAAGCCATAAACAACAGAGAAAAGTGTGGCCTCCTCAGCCACACAGTCCACAAAGGAAGGACCTGGATTAATTGTTTTCCCAAGGTCCAGCCCCCATGAGAATTGTGTCAACAGACTGCCCACAATTATGTCACTGAATGGTAGATACAGCTTGACCCCTGCTCATAATGCACCAAGGTCATTTCCTGAGGCACTGCGGAGACAGAAGAGCAGTGGTGGACCCTGATGGAGTCCTGTGCCAGGTGCCAAGGACATGTGGAAAAGAATCCAAGCCATCTGGGGGCTGGGAGCAAGCTGGGAAGACTACACGGATGGTCACACTCTCAAGGGTCACATCTCCATGGTGCTGATGAGTAACTAGGGCTCTGAGATGTTACTGAAGCTGTCCCTGGTCACATTCCTAGCAGACAACGGAGCAATAAGGCTGGAACTCAGTGACAGCAAAGCTAATGTTTTACATGCTGTACTAGATCACCAGTGTCACCCCAGGGAAAGGTACTTGCATGCATTTGTCCACTGTGCTCCTGAGTATTGACTGTGTGCCCAGAGCCACGTCCCATGCTGGGATTATAGAGCTGAGTGAAGCAGTCAAGGTGCCTAGTGGGGGTGGGGCCCACATTCTTAATAGATAATGATATATAAATTCAAAGTTAGAAAAGTTCTACAACACCACCTGGTGAGCCAGCAGTCACAGGCCTGGAGGAGAAAAGATCACAGCCCCCAGGTGAGCCAGCAGCCACAGGCCCAGAAGAGAAGAAGCCACATGACCCAGGTGAGCCAGGAGCCACAGGCCCGGAAGAGAAGAAGCCACATGCTCCTGGGTGAGGTAGCAGACACAGGCCTGGAGGAGAAGCCATGCCCCCAGGAGAGCCAGCAGCCACAGAGAAGAAGCCACATGCTCCTGGGTGAGGCAGCAGACACAGGCCTGGAGGAGAAGCCATGTCCCCCAATGAGCCAGTAGTTGCTCGTCCAGAAGAGAAGCCATGCCCCAGGTGAGCCAGCAGCCACAGAGAAGAAGCCACATGACCCAGGTGAGCTGGCAGTCACAGATCTGGAGGAGAAGAAACTGTGTCCCTGGTGAGTCCCACCAAGAGCAAGTCAGGAGAAGTAGACACAAAAGAAGTTGGAAGTCACACACCTGGAATTTCTGAAATGATAACAACTGAAGTGGGGAAACGATTTAGTACTTACATTGTTTGATTAATTATGCATGCCTGTATCTCAACCAGAAGAATTCTGGACAACATAGACATAGAAGAAATTGAAAGCCACACCCCCCCCAAAAAAAAAAGAAAAAGAAAGAAAGCCACACACCCAAGATTTTTGAAATGATAGCAACTGAAGGAAAGAGATAACTAAGGGCTTATATTATTTGATTAACCTTGCATGCCTGTATCTAGTAGTCTGAGCAACTATTTGGAGGATAACAATGTGCAGAACAGTAACTATTGCTGATTTCCTACTGTCTTCTTTTTGGTATCCAAGGTCATTCTCATTGTATTGTTTTGCTTTATTTTCTTTAAAAAAAAAAGGAAAAAAAGAAAATTTGTATGAAAGTATAGTAACAAATAGATTATAGAGATTAATATAAACATCTGGAGGTTTAAAGCCTAGTGATCACCAAGGTCATATTTAAATTAAGCCAGCACTTACCAAGGAACAGAGATGTGGGGACACTGGGTGCTATTTGGACACCTTTGAGGTCATCACAGCTGGGCAGCGGGGAGCTCTTGGCACCCGGTGAGCAAAGGCTGAGGAGGCTGCTAGAAGTCCCTCAATGCCCAGAGCAGCCCCACCGTGAAGAATTTTCAAGTCCAAACTGTCAATCGTGCCAAGATTGAGAAACCTTGATTTAGATTAAGATATAAAAGCAAAAAAGCAACCAGTCCTACAAAAAGTGGGGAAAGCATTCTGGGTGAAAGGGACAGTACACCCCCATGATTTTAAAGCTGGTGCTTCGAGCTAAGGAGAAGGAGAGGAGAGTGTGGTGTAAGAGGTCCTGATTACAAACAGCCTTCTGGTCGGGGCAGACATTCGGGGGTTTTATTCTCTACAGTGGAAAGCCACTGAAGATCATAAGCAACAAAAGTTCACACTGCCCATGAAGATAGATTTGACTAGAAAGGTGGTGGAGACAGAAAGCAAAAGATACATCTAGATGTCCTCTGGGAAAAAGTCACAGCATGGACAGGGGGCAGGAATACTTTGGAAATGGACTGAAGAGGTAGCTCTTGGGATTTTGATCTTTATAGAGCAGTGGGTAGTATAGGCCACAGGGTAGGGAACCTGAGCAAGAGCCAGCTAAGAGTGGGTCTCAGATCGAGAGCTCAACCTCAGACCTGTAAAGTCTGAGACGTCCAAAGGAACTGGGTTCCTCTGTCAGAGAGAGGAATTTTGCATACCATAAGGTTTTGAGGTGTAGTTTATTCTCAGTGTGGGCTATAAGGTAACTTCACCTGGTATGGAGCTTTCCAAAGCAATACCAAGGCCCAGGCACACACCTGAGATCAGGTAACCCTGGGTCCTGGGAGTGGGTGCTCAGGCATCACACCCCAAGCCTTGAGGAGCTATCCTGGTCGGAGAACTCCTCTGCATTCACCACAGCCCCACCGCCGGCTAAGGGCCTCGTCTTTGAGCATCTCCAGAGAGACTCTCTCTGTATCTATTCACACTTAAAAGTCTGTCTCTGCTGCTTCAGCAGTTGACTGACTTCTGTCTGTCAATGAATTGCTCACAATCTCAGGTGTTTTGTGTTACCTGCAGTTCCAGACCTTTGTTCTAAGACTCTAGTTTATAGCAGTGCCAGTCTCCTGGTGAAGCCCTGAGGCCGTTTCCACTCTCCTCCTCTTTGAGGGACAGAATATTCACATTCTCCTTCGTGAATTCTCTTTCCAAACAATTTCCGGCCATCTTGGCTGCTAGGGATTTGCAGCAAAAGAAGATACATTTGAATCGGGCCTATTGTTTAAAGTCCCGTTCAATCTCCATTTCCTTTTGTGAGTACTGGGTACACATCATGTCATTTGCTTTGTTCTTGCCACTTGGGGATATCCCGCTCCACCTGAATGTCATGGTTCCTGGTCTAGGGAGCTCATACTATGGGTTAAAGTGTCCCAACCTCAGAGCTCTCGACTACTGAAGTCAGGTCGCTCTTTGGATGGGGGCTGACCCGTGTATTGTAGGATACTTAGGCAGCATCTTGGCCTCTACTGTACATACCATGGCATGTGCCCGGGCCTCCCAGTTGTGACAACAAGTATTATCTCCAGACATTACCAAATGGTACCCTGAGGAGCCAAACTGCCCTCAGGCAAGAGCCAGCGCTCAAGGGAGAAGAGGACAGTAAACAAATACTTACTCAGAAAGAATGCTAATAAACGGGAGGGATGGGGTACAAACAAGAAAGGTCTAACAGAACATGGCAGGGACAGAGAAGCAAGAACTCAATGTGAGACTATGTGTTCCAGCCCAGAAAATAGCTGGTATTATTTCCATAATGATTCATCTCCAGTTACTGTGTTATCTTTTGTCTCATCTGATTTTCACACAGGCAGTGGTCACCGAGTGCGCGCGCTGCAGCCAGGAACTTGGCATTTCATTATCCTCATCCCCACCCCGTAACCACAGCTGGCACTACAAATGATCAGAGATCCTTTATATAAGCAAATTACCTCTTGCGCTGTAAAACAACTGGGATAAAAGCTAGGTCACACTTGCCTTCTACATCTTCTTTATTTCCTACTTCATCAATTACCTCAATCCATGTCATTGCACTGTCAAGGTCTTCAACTGAGTCCTTCTTGGGGGGGGGACTTCCAAATTACTCCCCAAATTTCTCCCCTCCCCCAAGATCCTTTTGATCTTACTGTTCCCTACAGCTCATTTCTCATTTTGCTCCTTCCCTTTTCCACCCGAGCTCTCAGAATTTCAGGACTGACCATTAACATCACCTACTCACTGACTTTGCACTGAGGCGCCTTCTAGTTTCCTCTGCCTAAATACTTCTCTTTACTCACTACCCCAAGGCATGACATCCAGTGGCATCTTTTCGTCCCGTTCATTCTGTCCTGCAGATCAGATATTATCTCCAGCTCTTTTCCTTGGAATTTTTCCTTGTAATATTGCATCACCTTCTACCTCCTATCCTGTAGACATGGCTGAAACGCACGGCCAAGTTCCTTGTCCTGACTTCTGTCTACACTCTGCTCAGATGTCTTTTTAGCTTCCAGAACTTTATTTGTCATACCTATGTGGAAGGCGAGTCTAACTTTGCCTCCAGTCTTGGCCTCACTTCTCCATTTTTATCCGGACATCTCCATCTGAATACAAGTCTAAACTGTCAAATTCACATCTTCAGCCAAAGGCACTGTCTTCTCCTCAGTCAGTTCCTGTCTCCCAGTGTCTTATGATCCACTGTTTCTTTTAGGAGTAAAAAGAAAAAAAAATTATTCTCTACCTCTTTTTCGTGTGTGCTAGGGATCGAACCCAGGTCCTTGAACATGGTATTCAAGCCCTCTACCACTGACCTACACCTCCCAGACCATCTATGTTCTTTCCTTGATGAGTTCATTTCTCAAGCGTGTGCAGACTCGGTATTTGCACTGGGGACACACGGCCTCTCCTTATGAAGCTCCAGTTTATCTAGCAGGCCAGACAGTTGAAAGAAAAATGCTGACTCCAAAAGGGACACTGATGATGGTTATGAAAGGAAACTCCAATACCCAGCGAGTCTCTTCTCTTCTCTACCTAGATCTGATGAGTCACCACTGCGATATCTCTTCCACCACCAGGTCGTCCAGTTGACTGGTGGCTCTCCCAGTGCGTGGCCTCTGCCCAGCTTCCCAGGGGTCTTGTCTCCTCTTGTTTCTGCCACTTCTCAGAGCTCTCACTTGTTACACCGCCTTATAAAGCCCTGGTCTCCTGTCTGTCTCCCCCACCGCACTTTAAAGTCATTAGACATAATGGATGTGTGCTTTTTGCTGCTATAAACCCACTACCAGGTACATGTGCCCAACAAATATAGGCGAAATTCTCTGTCCCCTTTCCACACACTACTAACCGGAATTACTTTTTAAACCATTCTGTGCAAGAGTTACCTTTTCCAGGTCTTTTCAAAACTTTGCCACAACAGTACACCAGGCAGTGTCTGAGGTAACAATCTAGAGGTAGCCAGTAAGAACCCCAGGATGCAGCGGGGAGTACTGAGAAACAACGATGGGCTCAGGAGTAACGAGAAGGCCCCTCGCATGGGACGCTCTGGCTTCTCACTTCGGGCGTGCTGGGAAACTCAGGGGAGCAGGGTGGTGCTGTCCACAGTGCTCTGAGGCGAGCCTTGATTTGGAACACAACTCTCCTTCCCTCACTGAAAGCCGGCCTGGCCATTGGAGCCCTAAACAGAGGCCAACTATGCCAGGCAGTCATTGTCCCTTTCCGTCGGTGGGGAACACTTGCCGCCCACCTGGCTGCACTGCTGGTGCTGTCTCCATAAGCTAAAAGAGAGACGGAATGGATGCATTTGAATTCTAACTCTGCCACTTCCCTTATCCACTGCACAGTTTTAGCTATGCAAACTGGGAAACACTTGAATTTCTTCATCTTTGAGGGGAGCTAGTAAAAGACATCCTCATTCTGGATCATAATCATTTTAGAACATGGATATTAGGTATATTTTGTCCATTTGCTCTTCTTTATGTATATATAAAAGTTTCATAATATTTTAAGAATGATCTTCTAAGCCATTTGGGAGAACCACATGAAAGCAGGAAAATGCTAGTGCCATGTCTGAGTCACAGGAAACCTTGGGTGACTCCACTGTCCTTGCTATGAGGTCTTGTGGCACTAAGATCATCTTCCCTGGTCTGTGTTATGTCTTCCACTAGTAGGCGGAAAGGCAGGGACATTATCTGTCTTTGCTTCTTACTGTATGTCAAGAGCACATAGTAGGCAATCAGTAAATGAGCTGTGAGCTGTAACTACAGCCCCAGCTCAGATCACCTGTGTTTCTTGCTCCCAGTGGGCACCTCTTGCCCCTGCTGATGAGGGAATGCCCACTCCCATAGAGGGGTGGGGATTCAAAAGGAAAGGAAACAGCTCAACATTTAGCCTAGATCAAAGGTTTCCACAATCCATGCCCTCCAAAGACTCTCTCCTGTGGGAGGAGAACAGAAAGGACAGCTCAGAGTAAGGAATCAGGACTACAAACAATCAGGGGAGAAAACTCAAGAGGCTGCAGCAGTCACATAGGATGCTCTCAGGCAAGACTAGGGTGTCAGAGGGCAGGGACCAAAGGAAGACACAGCACAGAACTAAGAGTGTAGACGCCAGTGAAGCCCTATCCACACTCATGAAAAACATGTGTAAACACTCAGATTTGACTGAGACCTGGAGAAACAAGTTAACTTCAAAAAGAGGGATTGCCACTCAAGGAGTGGGCGGAATGCCGGGGAGCAAAGGAGCAGGGCAGCACCACAGGAGGTCAGCGAGATGGCAGCATTACTGAGGGACGCATTACTGAGAGCTAGAACTGCAAGCTCTTGCTGTTCTTCAGCTCTTTTTGTTTTTTGTCAAGGAGATGACTGGACTGAAGAAGACAAGGGAAAGGTAAAATTCATTGTTATTTCATCAATCATCTACTATGTGTCATGTGGGAAGATATATTCACAATATGGCTTAAACTTTAGAAGAAGTAATTCTCGTGATTTCCATTCGAAGCATGAGAAAGATTAACTTCAGAGAAGTGAAACAGGTTACTCAAAAGCCCAGAGCTAGCAAGTGATCTAACACCTGCATTACACATTGTGTATCTTGGTTCCGTGTAATGGAACCATCTGAGCCATCTACCCATGCAGCCGGTCTTACTGCTCTTGCCGGGGAATCTCCAGTTACACCATGTCCTAGCATGGCTACACCAGCTGCCCACAGTATACTCTGATTTCCAACCCCAGGGGCCCAGCGTTGAACACCTAAATTGAGAGGAGGAGCACTTGGGAAAGGTTCATATCTAGGACTGTAGAAAGAGGATTCTGAAATCTGTGAAATAACAGGCAAACAAGGACACTCTTTATCTTTTTTTTTTTTTTTTGAGATAAGAACTTGTTTGCAGCAGAGACTGTTCTGACTGCACGTGACCCCCTCGGTAACTCTTGATCTGCCTTCGACAGGGCAAGAGCTGTCAGCTTCTCAGCATAGTGCTCGGACTTGGGAATAGCTACTGGGCATCCTGAACTTTCCTGGGAATCTGGGAGCATAGAAGAAACACATATGTATCGATTGCATTGTGAAGTACCTCTGCACACAAGAAATTCAGAGTGTGCAGAGGGTGGGGGACAGCAGAATGATTTTTACATAGGGGAGTGTGGAGTGGTCAGCTTTATATTTTAGGAAAATAATTCTGGCTACAGCAAAAAGATGGAGAAACAAAGAGCAGGACAAACAATCCGTGACCACAGGTCAAGCGGGAAATGATAAAGCCTGGAGAAGTGGAGAAGGCAGGAGAGGCTGAAGAGACGATGGCAGGTCGCTGAGTTAAGAATGAGCAACTGGTTGGATGAGGCAATGAGAAGGAAGAGTCAAGTACAACACTCAAGGTCCAACGTGGGCAAACAGATGGGAAGATTCAAAGGCGACCGTGAACTTTGACTAGGACAGATGAGAGTGGCGGTACAGCCATCCGACGAGCAGAACTGCTGACCACGACAACATTCAGCAAATGTTTGAGGGTGGCTCGGGGTTTGTAAACCTTGGAGCCTTCGTGTGTTAGCTTTTAGGAAGCTGTGGGTTTGCGTCCAGAGTACAGTCTGGGTAAGACAGAGATTCGAGCACCACCAGAACACAGATGGCAGCGGAAGTCACACATGCAAATGGCAATCCTGCAGGAGAGTTCGAGAAGTATAAATGGAGCCAACGGGAGAACGCAGGGTTTCGGGAAAGGGCAAAGGGAATGGCAGCACTGAAGAGGGGGACAGAGGAAGATGCAGATAGGTAGGAATCACCAAAAAGTGAAGTCAGGGCTGTGAGACAGCTGCGTGGTAGAGCATGGGCTTACCATGTGCACAGCCCTGGGGCTCCATTCCCCAGCACCACACACACACACACACACACACACACACACACACACACACAGCAGTGAAATGCAGGAAGACCTGTAGCAAGTGGCTGACATAAAGAAATGGAAGCTGGGGTAGTATGACAGACAGAACTGAGGGAAAGGTGGAAACCAGAGAAGTTTAGAAAAGGAAAACAAGTAGGAGGGACGAGGCTCACATAGGGTAGGAGATGTTAAGAACACCAAGTGCACTGAAGCCCAGATTTGCCAGTCCTCACCCAGAGCAGACAGCCAGGTGAGACCTGGCTACGAGGTAGAAGAGGTAGCAAATGCAGAGGGCAAAGGACAGAGCCATGAGGATTTCCTGGAGAGAGTTAGAAGAATGTGGAAGAGGCAAGAGAGAAATGAGTGGCGAGTGGCAGAGACATGCAGTGCTCTGGAAGGCAAGAGAGACCACACCGAGGAGGGAAACGTGGTGGGAAGTCAAACTCTGGTAAGCAGGAAGGCACCAGTGACCTTGGAGGGCAGCTTCAGCAGCCTGGTGAGGACAGGCGATGTTCAGGACACGCCACACGCAAGGTAAGCAGGAGCGTGCTTAGAACCAAGTCAATACAAAGCCTTTTCTGGAGCAAGCCAACAATTAAGTCCCCCAGAACAATGGGGCCTCCCAGGTCTCAGCTGTGTCACTCTGCCCTCTCCATACAGGTGATTGCAGCAAAAGTGTCAGCAGAGGTAAGTACCTAAGCCAGTGGACAAAGCGGGACAAGCCTATTGTGTCCAACCAGCGATCACGAAAAGGGGAGGACATTTCACCGGTGTGGTTCACTCACTCCTTTTCATTGTATTGGATCTAAGGAGCTCCAAGGCTGAAAAAGGGGACATGGCCATAGGTGATATTTGGTCTCTGTCTTCAAGAAGCTTCCAGTACAGTTAGGCAGATTTTCATTCCATGAGAATATCCCCTCGTCAACACCTTCATCTGCTGTGCCTAACAAAACACCATTCAGACTTTTACAATGTCATTTTCCCATAAAGGGTTAGGGTAAAACATAAACTGTATGATAAAGGATGGAGATGGGGGCGCAGCTCAGTGGCAGAGCGCTTGCCTAGCATGCATGAGACCCTTGGTTTGATGACTGGAAGTGTGAGAGAGAGACAGAGACAGAGACAGAGAGACAAAGGGAGAGAGACAGAGACAGAGACAAAGAGACAGAGAGAGAAGAGATCCATGCAAAAATAGGACAGGGTTCAAGGTCCTGGGTTCAAGTCCCCAACACTGTCAAAGCAATAATAATAACAATAATAATAATAATAATAATATAGACTGGACAATCGACTCCCTGAAGACATGTCAACTCCCAAATACAGGCTCAATTAGTTCTTTTTTATTAGTATTTCTTGGTGATACTTAATGATTACATTTATTGTGAGTAGTTGGTACTCATACATGACACATCTAAATTCTTTTTAGCTAGGTGTGGTGGCGCACACCTGCAATCCCAGCACTCGGGAAGCAGGGGCAGGAGGATTACTGTGAGTTCAAGGCCAGCCTGGGCTACTTAGCACATTCAAGGCCAGCTGAATTACATAGTGAGACTCTGTCTCAAAGAATAAATAAATAAATAATGTCTTTTTATCTCTCCTTCCCTCCCCCCTGCAACTTTCTCCTCCAGTTTCTATCTCCAAACCCAAACAACTATTTCTGTGCTTCCCCTTTCCAAGGTGTTCTACCTGGGCCAGCCTTCACTGCACCCAAACCCAGTTCTGAAGTCAAACTTACCATCTGAAGCCTGGAAAACCCCCGTCCCCTCCCAGCACCGCTGTCCTTCTCCACGGTAACCTCACTTCCCCGCCCTGCTGTGCACCTCCTGCGCCCACTCACAGTCCAGTTCCGCACCAGGCGGTGGTGCGCACGTCCTGGATGCGCAGTTACTCACTTGCTGATTGACTGGAGATGTTTTCTGTCCTGGTAATCTTTGTGGTCTAAAATGAACTATGGCTACAATGCTGCTAAAGTTGGAGGTTAAGAGGATGGCTTTTGGTGGCAGGTAAATCTGACTTGGGCTTCCTCCAGTCTCCGCTGAGCAGGTCAGAGACTGTGGACACGGTATCCTTGTTCACGAAATATAAGCCATTAGAACTGTAGGAATCTGATATAAAATATGTGAGTAGCTCTGAGGGCGGAGAGATTCTCTCAGTCTCCGAGTCACTGTACTTCCCTTTAGCAATGTAATATTAAATCTAAAGAAGCTCAAATCCAAGATGACTCCAATGGTGTTCAACTTCTAGACCCTTACACTATTTAATAACTCCCAGAAGGAGTCACCACTCCCACCAACTCTGTATTTAGAGCATAAAATAAAGACCTTCACTTAAAACACTTTCCCTCCTGGACCCATCCTCTGTTGTATCCTGTTTTAAATTAAAAAATTATGTAAAGCAAATTCTTTTTTGAGCACTAGCTCTATGCATCATAGTTACTAGTCAGCCTGGAATAATTTCTGCTTTTCCTTCTAGAAAGCTATTTTGATCCTTGAGGGGGCCTTTCCTTTGCCAAACCTTCCCCAGTCTCTCACACAAGACTCCCCCACCCCAGGCTTCATGGCACTTTGGGAATTCTCCTGGAGTCGCCTCTTATGCCCCGTGCCACAGCCACAGTTAGGTGGACTAGGTCTTGCCCACTGGGCCATGAAACCCCCAGCTTCACCAGTATGATGCATCTGTAGCTAAAACACTGCAAGTGGTGGGAAAGACCAGACCAGCCAGGATGAGAGGCCAAGAGTAGAAAACTAAAACTACCTGTGTACCTCCTAGCAAGCTCAGAGGGGAGCTACGCTAAACACACACAGCCTCAGATGAGCAGGAGGGAAGCCCAGCTCAAGGTCAAGGGAAACCAGGAATTTGGATCTTATCATCTGACAATAATTGCATGACATTTTAAATTTCCTTCCACCACTGCTTCTGGAAAATAAATGGCACATACTGTGTTCTCAATAAATATTGAATGAATAAATGAATGTTCTTTCTCTCCATCTGTTTGACCAAAGACCACCCAGCTAGTAACAGATACTTGGCAGGAGATTCCTGGGATCCCTTGGCCATTTATTGTGCACTAATTAACTCATGGCGCGCTTTCACTCCTGGGAGCCAGAACCCATCTCTTTTTGCCCAAGGCCTGCCCCAACATGCGAGGCCACTGAACATGACCACCTAGAGCCAGCCGTGCCTGCAGCCTAAGCCTCCCGTCCTCTTCAGCCTCCGGGGGGAAAGGGGAAGGGAGGGAGTGCCTTTAACTAATGACTGACAGATGGATGGCACCAGCCTACAGCTCTCCCATCTCCAATCAGGGCAGCTCTGACATGTGACCCGGATGTGGCTGTCACATCTGCCCAAGGTGATTACACCAAAGTGACCTCAGAGGACTTCCTGTAAGGCCCTCACTTGACCTCCTCCCCTTGCCTGTCATCTTCTTTGGAAAGTTTCCTGACAGATCACTTTCATATCCTGCTTCTGGGGACCCCAGTTAAGGTGACGTAGATGCAGGGTTCAGGCCCAAACCTGCCTGACTTTGTGCGTATTTCTGGCCGTACTCTTTGTTGTCTTAACCCTTGGTCAGGTTCTACTGAGCTCTACACAGATGTGTTGATCAAAGACTGTAATACATGGTTAACGTGGCCTCTTGCCTGTTGGAGCTGATGTGTGTTTCCTTTGTCTTTCTCTCTGCCCTCTTCCCCATCCCACCCTTGTACTTCTGCAGAAATGCTAACAGTCCAAGTACCTAAAGTCCTTCAACCCCATGCTAAGGCCTGGACAGAACCACAAGGCCAGGATGTTCGCCCACAATGAGGGTGGGAGATACAAGAGTAACTCAAGACAAGTTGACACAAGATTAGCTATCTTTTGAAATCATGACCCATGGAAATTACCTAACCTTAGCTCACCCCGGGAAATCAACAAAAACTTGCTGCTGTCTTTGCTGTGCAAACAGTTTGGTCACTCTCTCAATCAATGCTGACTCCCTTTAGCCAAAGACCCAATCACTTGTACAATCTCTGAGTCAAAAGGTTTCTTCTTGTGTTAGTTTGTTTTGTACGTATTAGTTTTACATACCTCAGGGTGTTTTGTTTGCTGTGCTGATTGAGCCCAGGGCCTCATGCATGCTGGGCAATTTTTCTACCACTGAGCCACATCCCCAGCCCCCATATTATATCTTTAAGGGAATTCTCAAGAGATGAGAATTGATATTTGATAAAGGTTAGCACTTACTACTTTTGGTGTTCATTGTCATACTTCTTCCCTACTTAATGCCCACCAAATTGCATACCAATTCACAACTAAGCTGACTTGAAACTAAGGTTAATCCTAACTCAGTGGCTTCTTACTTTTTAAAATGAGTCTTGCTCTAAATAATGGAATTCATTTTCAATTTCTTCATTTAGTACAAAGGTCTCGAGCCTTCCCTAGAATGATACACTGCCTATGTCAAAATGACAAAGACCTTGAACATGACATTTCAGTCACTCTCAAATGTATATGTTCTTTTCTTCTAAATTTCCTAATTGCTCGACATTCCATTCAGGGATTAGTCACAGGGCTCGAGCTATCTGATGGGTTTAGTTATCTTACTGGACATTAAACACAGCCAGAAATTTCAAAGGCTGTCCTGGGCTTGTTAAGATGCATGTGTACTGTGTGAGAATTAATATGTGCTTTCATCTGTAAAAGCAACGGATAACGAAAGTTGATGAGATAAACAGGGTTAAGAGGATTCCTATTTTCTCAGCCACCCTGAGGTTCACCTAAGTTTACCCCTAAGATTGTATACTCTCATTTACTTGCCATGAAAGTACTGCACCCTGATTCTAATTTCCCCCAGAGTATTTGACCCACCAGAGGTTCTCCTAAGTGTCAATAATAGCATCGTGTTTTCTCTTGTGTTTGTTTGTTTACCATGCTTAATTTTTCTGCCTTCTTTGAGGCAGCTGGAAAGTTATAAAAAATAAGTCTGACTTGAAAAAAATCACCACGTCCTTGGGTGCCTGCTACTTACTCTATACAGAACAGAACTGTTGTTCCATCTCCACCCCCAGCCCATCAGCCTTCTCAGAACCCTATTGACAAGACCTGGCCAGCCTCCTAGATGCAGGATTCCAGGTCTTACCTGACATTCCCATAAGCATTACGCTGACTGACTGATTGTCGGCTTTGATTTCTTTTTAATTTAAAGAAGTTCATCTTCCACAGCACTTTAAAGCTCTAACAAGCACCAGCTTGCATTTCTTTTCAAGAAATTATTTTGTTATTGGGTTAATGGAAAAGGCAGAATAGGAAAAGTCACTTGAGAGTCTGTCTCCCGGTGAGTTGTCAAAACCACTGCCTTTCTGCAATATACCCGGTGGGTCAGAGCCTGAGTGATACCTCCCAGCAAGTGATCGACAACTGATGCTCTTTCCTTATCTTTCAGAGTTTTCTGGGTTAGAAGTCCAAATAATCCTGATTAAAGCCCCACCTGAGTTCAAACTTAATGACCAAACGAACCAGTTTTACAACTCAAAAGAATTTAATCTGGTCTCACACTTGCAGTGGAATAAAACACAAAAGAAGGGGGGAAAACTGGCAGCTCTGCTAATGAGCAGTAGATTTCTGGACACATTGCCAGCCTCACCTAATTAAGAGGAATTAGCAGTCCAACGACCTACTTGGAGAGGAAAGGTTCAGACAGGACACGAGGCTCTCGACAGCAGCCAGGCACGCTGTACCATCAGCAGCCCAGGTGAGTCCCCAGAGACACGGCGAGGCGCAAAGGAACCTGGCTTTGCAGGCTTTCTTGCACAGCTAGGGGAGATGACCAGGTCTAGAACCTCGCCAAACATTCATCTGAGAACAAAATTCCTTTTATGCCTAAAGAAATCCATGGGACACTCCCAGGTGCAAAAAAAAAAAAAGGGAAGAACCATGTGAAATACCACAGCCTTGTACTGATTCCTGGAAAACTACCAAAATCATTGCTTAGATCCACCAAACCGTCACCTTCCCTTTCACTACCAGCTCCTTCAGGGCAGCCCCTGAGGACACTGCACCAAATCACTACAGAGAAAAACACTTGGATATGTGCTGTCATTTACTCCAAGCCAAGTGTTTGCATTTAAGCCAAACGAGAGCACATCCCACTAAGGCAGAGTTTCAGATCCTAGTCTCTGCGAATGTGACGGAGCCATCCACTTACCTGTCACCAGGACTGCCTTTTGATCCACAGGTAACAACTCTTGGCCAGCTGAGTACATACACAAGAGGACACACGACAAGGAGAAGAGAACCAAGCTCCAGGAGAAGGGCAGGATGAGCAGGTAAATCCCTCCCCAGAAGCTAGCAAGCCAGAACACTGAGCTCCCCAGCTGCCCAGGGCTCTTGTGTTTGCAGAGAACTATGCTCCCCAGGGCTGTAGTGACAGCCAGGCAGAACCACGCTGCCTCAGAGAAGAACATGCTCATTCTCCACGACTGACTGCACCTTCATGTGCTCAGGGCCAGCAAGTCCAATGGGATAGCTGGAGACAGCCTGGGTTATATGAATGGGGAGGCGAGAAAGGAGGAGGAGAAATCAGCCCCGGCACCCTTTGAATAAGCATGGATTAACTATAATCATACAGCACATATTCCCAGGGGTAATTTAAACCCATATGCACTGTAATATAAATACCAGGGCATTTCCTTTTTGATTGCTCCCCCTCCACCCCCACCCCTGTACACACAACACACACACTCGCTCACAAATAAGCATGCATGTTTGATTATTTTAATGACTATTCCACCTCTGGAGAGATGACTAATTGGAAAATAATTGACAGACTTGGAACTGGTCAGAGACTGACAAGCCTTCCAGTTTGCAAGAGCCAAGTCGCTCCTTTGGAAGCCTGCAGTGTGTGTATCTGTTCGTTCTTTTCATGTGCAGAGTGTGCTTGTGTGTGTGCTTGCGTGAGTGTGTGTGTGTCTGTGTGTGTGAACATCCAAGGGATCAGTGGTTTGGAAAGTAAATTCTAGAAGAGGAGGGCAACCCTGAACTGGTCCCTGTCTGTAGGACTCCTGCTTCTGCCAGCTGAGCTCAGTGGGAGGGGGACTGTTCACCTCGAAGAGATTCCTTGTCAGATGAAAAACACCCTGCTCTTGCCAGAGGAGAGATAAGCCAGGGCAGGGTGACAGCAATGACAGTAGGACTGGCATCAGCCACCCAATGTCATCAGCACTTACTTAGGACGGAATGTGACCATTCATTCTCTCCAGTGAGAGACTTTGGTGTCAAGCTCCGTGCTGGGTGCTGGGACTCAACAATCAACCTGCTCTATCTCTTGGAGCACAATATCCTTACAATGAGGATTCTGTGATGGTGGCAACTGTATAAGAAAGGAACCTGGAGCACAGATAAATTACTAAATTTGCCCAAGATCACACGATAGACCACCCCAGAGCTTTGCCGTCTTAACCACTCGACTGCCCGTTCTCGGTAGCAAATAAAAATCAGCACCTGGTAGGCTATCCCTTCCCTACCTTTGCCTCACTCACACCTTCTAAAATCCTTTGAGGTAGATGTTACTAGTCTCAGTTTACAGAGGTGAAAGTTCAGACTGGCAGAGGCTAAGTCATCTTTATCCTAGAGTGGTAAACACAGACCGACACTGATTTACCAGCTCAAAGGCCACCCCCGGCAACAATGCCAGCTGCCTATAGGGGTGGCCCTAGTCTCCGAGGGTTTGTGGTAGAGGCAGAGAGACAAGAGAAGCTCACTTTGAGTTCAGATGGCCTGAATTTAAATCCAGTGCTAGCTCCACCACTTACTGACAAGGTAGTCTTGGTTAGATAACTTTGCTTCCCTGGACCTCTGTCTCTTTGGCTGCCAAGCTACAATGCACCCTGGCTGGAACACTAGAAAAAGTCGCAGAAATGTTGGTGCCTTGTGGTTTCTCAGCAGGACAGAAACAGAGAGTAAGAAGAGGTAGTGTAGATCAAAGTGTCCATTGAATATGGACTTGTCACAAAGTACGTGCTGGAATTAGGAGTTGCCAAGGAGAGGGGTGACAGGGAGAGGACTGGCACTGAGGTTGCTGTGGGGACTGCAGGACTGTATGCACACCAGGTAAGAAAGCAGATGGAGCCTTGGGTCCTGGGGACCCCAAGGGAACCCGGGTTCTGGCTCCTATGTGTGCGCCTTGGGAGAGTCACTGCCTTCAGCCTGCTGAGCTGCGAGGGAAGACAAGGCAGGGCCCCCTCAAGCTGATCTCAGGACCCAGGGGAGACAGGGTGGCAGGCAGGGACTCGTGAACTGCTCTATGCTGTGGGGCTGGAGGATAATAAAGCATTCATGAGGTGCCTGCCCAAACCTTGTGCTCGTCTGAGACAGGTAACTGCTGCCAGCCCCATGTGAGGAAACTTGCGCCCGAGGACCTGGAACTCCCTCTGGCTAGCCTTGAGCTCTCCGTGTCTCCCCTGCAGACTCCATTCCTTCCTGGCCTGCACGCAGCCCTTTGAGGTTGGGGGATCCATTGCAGACCTTGGGCTTCATCAGCCAGGGAGATTCTGCTCCTGGCTCCAGTGGATAAACGACTCCCACATGGGACGCAGGACTAGCTAGTTCTTTGCTGGGGGCGTTGGCACTTGGGCGATGGCTCCCGCCTTGAGGCTGGGCCAAACTCTCCTGTACATGTCTCCCGACAGAAGCATGACCACCTAAGACTAGGTGACTCATCTCCTGGAGGCCCCCGCATGGCTTCTCAGCAGGAAGCCTGCTCCTAGAGGCTCAGGCCTGCGGCTCCCAAGCTGTGCACAGAAACTGCCCTCATACAATTCAGAAATCCAGATGATAGCATTTCGTGTACCTTGCACAGTGCAAACAACCCAAGCGCTAAAGTCTTGCAAGCAAAGACTGAACTAAACTAGAAGCCTAGCTCCACTACTTACTAGCTGAGAGGCATTTGGCAAGTTATCTGCCTGGCCTGAACCTCAGTTTCCCCACTGTAGAACGAGGATGGGGACAAGTCCTCCCTAGGGTTGTTTTGAAAAGGGCATGCTGTAAGTTTTGCAACATATTTCTCTCATTGCTGGGAGCGCTCACTGCCTCCACCCTTTTACCCCAGGCAGGGGGCATCCTCCCCAACCCGCTCCCTCCTTCTCCATTCAGTCCATCCTCTCATCATCCTTCAGACATCTGCTTGAATGTCACTTCCTCCCCGTCCAAATTGTGGTATGTCACCACACCCTACCCAGTCCTTTCATCGCCTCTAGTTCACCTCACAAGTATGGAATGAATTTGTTCATTTGAAGAAGAATGTCTGTCTCTTTGACGAGGCTGCTGTTACGGTTTGCATCTAGATGTATCCCCCAAAGCCTCATGCACTCGTGGTGCAGATTCAGGGAGATGAGTGTATCATGGGGGGTCTCCTACACACCAGTGGATTAGTCCGCTGATGAGCTGAAAGCAAAATGTGATAGTGGGGGGAGATGGGTCACTCCTCCCCCGATCCCTCTGTTTCCCAACACCATGCCATGAACTGTTTCTGTTCTACCAGCCCCCACTGCCGTGCTGTCCTGCCTTGGAACCAACTGACTATGGACTGAAAACTGCAAACTGAGGCAAGACACACCTTTCCTAATCTGTAGGTGCTGTACATATTGTGTCTCAATGATAAGAAAGTAAAACTTCACGAGGGCGAGAACGTGACCTGCTGGTTGCTATGACTGCTGTTTTGCCTTTACTGTCATCAAATGCCTAACCTAGTGCCTGGCGCATTCGCATACTTGTTCAGCGGATTTGGAAAGGAGTAAATCCACAGAATGCTCCAGGTATCCAGCTCTGACCAGTCGTGGTAGAATTCAGCAGAGCTGGTAATCGCGATCTCCCTGGGGGCCACCATGGAAGCAACGATTGGGGGTAGAAAGGGAGGCTTTTCATCAACCAAGGAGCACATGGAATTGCAGAATTTCCAGGTTAAAATTACGTCAACCCCTTTGAAATCCTGAGTTCCTTTGGCTAGGGACCTTGGGGTCCTGAGCCATCTGAGAGCTGCCATGGCTCTCTGGGAGACTTTCTCCACTTATGTGGAATCACGTCTTTGTTTTCGTTGGCATCATTTTGTCCCAGAGCTCTTTTCCTAGCTAATGTCCTGATCTAGAAGCTCACTCTAAATTTTCCTTAGGGAAGGGGATAAGAGGATCAACTCAATCTTGCTTTTGATGCCAGTCAGTCACTGTGCTTTGTCCCCATGCCGGGAGTCTTCGGAGACTCCTGAGGACTGTCTGACCAAAGGGCAGGATTGGCTAGCCTAAGGGAAAAACAGCTGAGAATGCTCAAATGTATACTTTCTTCGAATAAGTGGCTTGTGAGTTTAAATGAGAAGTTGAAGAAGTAATTTTCCGCTTAGCAGGGAGTTCTCTCTGTAACATCCCCATCAAGTGGTCATCTTGACTATTGCCACAACGCCTCTAGATCAGACTCACTTTCTGCATCAGAATGACTCTGAGCACGACAGTCACTTCCCATCTGGAGCCACACAGAGTGTGTGTCCTTCTGTTGCTTTCAGATATTTGCAGGCTGCCGTTATGTCTTACCTTCTCTCCAGGCTGATGACTCCTCATTCCCTCAAAAGTCCCTTCCATATAGTAGAATATGTTTTATCTGTTGCCAAGTTCCAGAAACAATCACATTTTAAGAGCTTATTTTTCAAAATGTTGTTACTATCACTGAAGAATGTTGTATCATAGTTAAAGGTAGCATGATGGTGGTATGTTTGGCCAAGATGAGAATCGCCTTGTGTTAACATTATGGTGACTCAAAACTGAGGACACAGACAGGTTGAAATAGGTCATAGCAGATAATCCCGAGGGCTATGGAGTGCTACTGCTGCTATACTTTTTGAGCACTTGAGTTATAAATGATACTTTAAGTGCTTAATTGCAACTATGTAAATATTATATTACTTATTTCTATGTTTCATACAGTGAGGAGAAAGAAAGAGCAGGAAAGGACAACCTGAAGGGAGAGCCGGTCAAGTCTTCTTTTCAGTCATTGAAATATTGCACGGTAAAGATGTCAAAACTCCAAGTAGGTTGGGTGTTGCTTATTGTGCTTTACAATTTCATAGAATTGAGGTCCTTCTGGGAATAGCACCCATCCATTTACTTTCCTCTCCCAGAAAATTTGGGCCCAGAGAGAACAAATTATTTTTAGTACAGTACAAACAGCACAGATCAGAATAAGATTATCACTTCTCCATCCCAGAACCCGTATTTTCCTCATCTATCCAAATACTCATTTGTTGGCACCACGCATGGGCTGACTGGGGGAGAAACAGATGCAAACCCACTCCTGTGAGTCGGTGCTGTTTGCGGACTGTGGGGGAGGAAAGCAAGAAGTCAACAAGAAGCTAAGACCTCCTGTGAATCGGCGCCATGTGTGGGCAGGCTGGGGGAGAAACAGATGCCAGCCCCCTCCAGCACATGGGCGGGGGGACAGGAAAAGTCAGCGTCTCCCCCCACCCTGTAAGTGACCAACTGATCCGGAGGCTGTGATGATAGCTAGTGAGGTAAAATACAACTTAATGCTTGCAATTTTTAGTGTTTCACTGACTTTGAAGACCTAAAACTGGTAGTCTGATCATCTATTCAGAGGATAACAATACACAATGCAGCATCTGTAGGAATTTCCTTCTGAAGGTGGTAGCCATTGTTAATTCCCTATTATCTTGCTTCAAAATTCTGTGTCATTCTCATTGTTTTGTTGGGTTGGGTTTTATTCTGTTCTATCTTGTTTGATTTTGTTGTATCTGTTGCCATGGGCAGCTATTTCAAAGATAACAAGATATATTATGATAGCCATTTTAGATTTACTATTATCTTGTTTTGAAGTCCTGTACTGCATTCATTGTTTTGTTTTTATTGGTTCTATTCTGCTTCTGTTTTGTTTGACTTCACTGTCTGAAGGTATGGGTGGCTGTTTTGAAGACAAGAGGCATTATAGTAACCATTGTTGATTTCCTATTGTCTTGTTTTAAAATCCTGTATTGCATTCATTGTTTTGTTTTTACTAGCTCTATTCTATTTCTGTTTTGTTTGATTTTACTGTGTCTGAAGGTATGGTCTGCTATTATGAAGACAAGAGGCATGATGGTAACCATTGTTGATTTCCTATTACCTTGTTTTGAAATCCTATGTCACTTACATTGTCTTGTTCTGATTGGCTTTATTCTGTTTTTTTATTTTGCTTGGTTTTATTCTCTCTAAAATAAAATTAAATAAAAACAAATACTTATTTGTTCATTTGACAGCAATACATTATTATTGACTCCATGGTGTTTGTTATTAAATAAAATTCCAGATTTTGTAGATCTTGTGTCATTTTTAACTTTTGTTGTAAGCTATAATACATGTGGAAAAATTGTCCAAAATACAAGTGTGAGAAAGTATACATGAGTCTATTCTGATATAAATGATGAAGGAAAGAGAGACAGAGAGAGAGAGAGACAGAGAGAGAGAGAGAGGTTTTCTATTTTATTTTTTTATTTTATAAACAAAACAAAAAAGGATAAAAACAATACAGAATTTTAAAAAATAGTAGGAAATTAACACTAGTAAATATATTGTATATTGTTATCTTAAAAGTAGTTGTTCAGATTACAAGATTTAGGCATTTAAAAATGATCAATCAAACAATGAAAGCACAAACTGTTCTTTTTGGAGAATTTACATAGATTAGTAGTAAACTTATGCATCTTGTATATATACACACACACACACACACACACACACACACACACGTGTATCTGTATACATATAATGTTTTCCCTTCTTTCTTTTCTCTTTTCCTCTATCCCAGTTGTTCTTTAATTTTGAGGACTTTATTTCCCTTTCATTCTCACAATGTCTATTGCACATTTTGGATCTCATTAATCTTCCAGTTTTTTTTACACTAGGAGACAATACAATATTTACACATGTAGTTAGATTTATTTCACTTATGAGTATGGTCTCAAGTTGCATCCATTTACCTATAAAAGCCTCAAGTTTATCCTTCTTTATAGCTGACTAATACTCTATTGTATTATTCTATTTCAGTTTGTCTAATTTTATTATATTTGATGGCATGGACAGCTATTTCAAAGATAACAAAATGCATTATGGTAGCCATTATTGATATCCAATCACCTTGTTTTGAAGCCCTGTATTGCTTTCATTATTTCATTTTGAGTGATTTTATTCTATTTTGATTTGTTTGATTATATTATGACTGATGATACAGGCAACTGCTTACAAGATAACAAGAGGCATTATGGTAACCACTGTTGTTTTACTATTGTCTTGAAGTCCTGTATTGCTTCCATTGTTTTATTTTTATTGGTTTTAGTCTGTACTATTTTCTTTGATTATATTATGCCTGATGGTATGGGCAGTTATTTTGAAGATAACAAGAGGTATTATAAGGGGAAAAGAGGAAAGAAGGAAGGGAAAAGGAAAAAGACATAAATTTGTATATATGTATACATAAGATAGTTAAAATGACTGTACTACTAAATGCATTAGTTGTTGAAAAGTAACAGTTAATACTCATATGATTAGATCAATTTTACATGTCTATATCTGTTAATCTAAACAACCCTTTTGACGGTAACAATATGCAATATTACAACCATTGTCAAATTCCTATCATCTCGTTTTATAAACCTGTAATGTTATTGTATTGGATTTGTTGTTGTTGTTTGTTTGTCTCTTTTGCTTTTTGTTTTTCTTTTCTGTATCTTTTTTCTTTTAAATAAATTTTTTTTAAAAAATACCATATCTTTTTTATTCCATCCATTTTATGCATTTGGGTTGTTTCCAAGATTTAGCTATTACAAATTGTGCTACTGTAAATATGGGTGCACATGTATCACTGTGGTATGATGTTTTTAGTTCTTTTGGGAAAATACCCAGAAAGGGAATAGCCAGACTGAATGGGACTTCCAATCCTAGGTTTTTGAGGAATCTCCAAACTGATTTCCACAGTGATTGTACCAGTCTACACTCCAACCAACAGTGGAAAAGAGTTTTTTCCCCCATACCCCTGCCAGTATTTGTTATTGGTTGATTTCTTGATGACAGTCATTCTTTCTGGAGTGAGATGGAAGCTCAATGTTGTTTCAATTTGCATTTCTCAAATGACCAGTGATGTTGAACGTTTCTTCATGTATTTATTTGCCATTTGTATTTCTTCCTCTGAGAAGTGTGTGTTCATCTCTGATGCCCATTTTTGGACTGAGTCTTTGAATTTTGGAGGCCTGATATTTTTCAACTCTTTATATGTTCTAGATATAAGTCCTTTGTCTGAGGGACAGTTGGCTAAAACTTTTTCCCATTCTGTCGGTTTTCTTTTTACTCTGTTGGTGATTTCTTTTGATGTGCAAAACTTTTTAACAAGATGAGATCCCAGTTGTTGATTCCTTGAGGTACTTCCCGTGTGGTTTGCTTTTTGTTCATGAATTCTTTGCCTACCCCCATGTCTTCAAGATTTCTACCTACCTTGTCTTCCAGTATATTTAGTGTTTTTGTTTCAATATTTGGATCTTTGATCCATTTTGACTTTAGTTTAGTGCATGGTGATAGACCGGTGTCAAGTTTTAGTCTTTGGCATGTGGAAAGCCAGATTTTACAGCACTATTTACTAAAGAGGCTATCTTTCTTCCAGTGAGTATCTTTAGCCCCATTGTCAAACATAAGGTGGCTGATAGTGTTTATCGTTGTGTCTGCATCTTCTAATCTGTTCCACTGATCCTCAGGTCTGCATTTTTGCCAGTACCATGTTGAGTTTATCACAGTAGTTTGTAGTATAACTTCAAGTCAGGAATTGTGATGCCTCTTGTCTTGCCTTTGGTGCCCAGGACTGCCTTTGCCATTCCAGATCTCCTCTGTTTCTAAATGAATTTTAGGATAGAGAACTTTTCTAAAATTCAGTATGACAATCTTTGTCTCAACTGGATTGGTTTGTTTACATTTAATGTAAATATTGATATCTTTAGTTTAAATGGTCCTCTATTTGTCTCGCATGTTCTTTTCTTCTACCTCCTTTCCTTCTTTGAATTAATTTTTTATTATTCTGTATTCCACTTGCTTCCTCTCTTACCTTGATGCTTATTATTATTTATAATCTTTAATGATCAATTTAGGTACTTATCAAAGTCCAACATGAGTTCCTATTTTTGTTCCATTCTCAAATAATGCCAGGACATTTCAACACTTTAAAATCATTTTCTTCCTTCCTCACTTATATACCATTTTCATAAATTTTAATGATCTGGCTATGTCAAATTCCACAAGGCACTATTATTGTATTTGTCTTAGACAATCAACCAACCTATTCAATTTTCCTACCAAGTTATTACCCTCCCGTTGCAGTTCACCACCTTTACTCCAAAGCTCACAACAAGGCCATTTTACTCACAGCTCCTTCGGGATGTGGTGATGAAATCTCTCCAGTTTTATTTTTCTGAAAAAAAATCTTCAATTAATCTTTATTTTCAAAGGATATTTTCACTGGGTATAGAAATCCAAATTAGTAGCTACTTTCTTTCACAATTTTGATAACCCTGATGGATATTTTTACAGTCTGTGTAACTCTTGCCTGATAAACTGTCAGCAAGAGAACTGATCCTGACCACCCCATCTGCCAGAACCAGAAGCAAATTCTTCAGTCTTCTTCTACTGCATTCTGCTCAGTCTCAATTCCCTGTCTTGGAGGACATTTTATTTGTATCAAAAAAGAAAGCTTATAAATTTCATGTGATTAAGACAGGACACTGTTCTAGCTGTCCTGAGCCATGTCATATCTCCCGTAGCCTAAGACTTTTACAGCACACTCATTCTCTGAATAATTATAGAATTCCTACCCTGCCAGAGACTGTTCTAGGACAGAGATAACATAGATAGTACAATTGGCAGCCAAGGGGTGGTTCCTCTCCACTCACTGTAAAGTCGCTCCCCTCCACTCACATGAACCTGGGCAACACCCAGCCTTTGTCCTAAAGTTTAGTACATGGAGGCAAAGATTAAAAAAACAAAACAAAACAAAAAAAAGACTTTGGAGCATGTCCTGGAAAATTCCACAATTCCAGACTCATCTGCATGAGCTGCGGTAACATTTCGTCCCTTGGAGCTCACTGAAGTTTCATGCATACAGACTCAACTTTATACATACAGTTATAACAGAGGCCCTGTGGGAAAGGACATGCACAACAGGTGATGTGGCTGTCATGACTCAGCATCCTGCCAACCATGGTCTGGAAGGCCCCAGGGGCAGGTGCCTCCGAACCCACTGAATATCTTACCCCGAAACCCCGTGCCATTTTCCTTCCACCCAATCTGAGTGTTTTCTGGCTGTAACGAAACTTGCTGCTTCTTCCTCAATCTTGAGTGCCATGTCTAGCTCTTTCCTTGTCATGCACAAGAACCTAAGAACCTATCCTGGATCTTACCGCCCATGATAGTAAGAATACAAGGATAAATAAAATAGACCTGGTTCCTGCTATTACAGAACTTAAATCCTAGTCAGGGAGACAGACCAGTAAATAGGCAATGACAATGTAACAGACAGACCACTGGAAACCGCATTTCAAAGCATAACCCCAGCATTCTAGGAGACTGAGGCAGGAGAAGTGTGTGTGGGAGCCCAGACTTGGCGATACTTTAACTCAAAATTTAAAAATGGTGCTTGCCTGGCAAGCCTGAGGCCCTCAGTTTGATTCCTAGTACCCAAAATAAATAAATAAATAATAAATAAAAATAAAAATGAGAAAATGGGCTAGGGATGTAGCTCAGTGAGAAGGCCCTAGGTTCAATCAACAGTACTTAAAATAATTTTTTGTAAATATTACTTATCTGACATTGCTTTATCTGCCAACAATGATACCCGTGTAACCTGGTCAAAGTCTGGTTAAAATGCAGTCACTGAAATTAGCCGTTCTGGTTATCAGGATAATCATGCTATCAAATGCAGAATTCAATCCTGATCTAACATTTCTCTTAATTGGTAATGTTAATTCCCAGTTACTAGCTGAGGTTACTTCCTTTTCTAAGACTCTCTGCCCTCATTTGTTTTTCCACCCTCATTTTTTTAAGGCCCACAGTGGGAGTCTGATTCACCTCTAATCCAGGGTGTTCAGGAGACATTTTCTCATCCTTTTGCAAAAAGATAAAAATTGAGAGAGTGGAGCCTTCAAATCTCAGCATTTCTTAGTCATGGCCATGATACCAGGGGTGCTTGTAGATAAACTCTAAATCTGGACTTTGACATTATAGAGGAAGGTATCCTACTTTTAAATTGAGTTTGCAAAACACTTCCCATGTATTCTTGCAAACCTTTCTTGTGATTCTAAAAGCTTTCTGGGACTTTAACTAAATAATTGGACTGCAACAAAATATATAGTGTTTTCTAGTTTTCTGTATATAGGTCTTGTAAATTTTCTGATGGGTTTTATCACTATTTCATACTTTGATGCTCTTGTAAAAAAATTGTTTTGTTTTTGTTTTTCACCATTAAATACAGTTGCTTTTCAATAAAAAAAGAAAAAAATGTAATAGTGGGATTGCCTCACTCAGCAGTTACCTGAGCATCAATGGGAGGTGCTACAGAGGGAGCAGAAGAGGGGGCCAGGGAGCCGTGGGGTGGGAAGGCACAGGGTCAACCCCCACCACCGCTGCTTGCTGACGCCCCCGGTGGTCCTGCCTCTGGCCAAACTCCCTTCCTGATGCTCCGCACTCAGCTCATCTCCAAACTGTTACCATCGAAGCCACTTTCATGCACGTGACATAAGGAGGGAATAGCAGCTGGGGAGAGGAGGGAAGCCTACACGTTCTGCTGCAGCCAGAGAAAGATGCGCATGCCCCACACCAGGCTGCTCTCTCACCCAAGGGAGCTCCAAGGCTTCGCCATAGGCCCAAGGGGTCCAGGACACAAAAGCAGAGGATCATTGATTTAAGCTAAACTTCCAGTTTGCAGGGAAGCACCCCCAGAACAGAGAGAAGACCAGGACTGACCACACCTAGAAGGGCGGTACCACAGAATTTGGTACAGAGCCAGGGCTCCTGCCGTGTGTGTGTCTGTGGGTGTGTGTCTATGGTGTACGTGTGGGATAGGAGGGTGGACTTTGGGCAGTGAGAGTGTGCCGCTGTGTGTATGTGCATCAGTGTATGCATACATTTACACACACTGTGCAAGCATGGGTGTATGGGTGCGCATGTGCACACATGTACAGGTATGTGTCTGTGCCTGTATGTGTTGGAGAGTGAGGAGACGTGGAGTATGAATATGTCGACATGTGTGAGTGCATGCATGTGCATATATATATGGGTAACTGTGTGCACAGATGTATGAGCGTCTTTGGGTAGATAAATGCATGCATATGTGTGTGTATACAGGGAGGGATGTGTGTATCTGTGCATCTCGGTATCTGTATGGAAGGACACATGTGTGTGTTTGTGCACACGTGTGCACTGCCGGTGAGTCAGCCCATCCATCCACCTCCCACATGGAGGCGACCTCACCACTTCCAGAGCAGACCTGGGAATCTGCAGTCTGCCAACTGGAGACAGTGTTAACAATCTTTGCCTCCCTTTCACACGTGGATAATTCTGGTCAAATATTTAGTGCAATGTCAGGCTCAAGGTTTACATTCAATGCTTAACTTCAAGAAGCTACTCCTTAATAAAATCAGGGTCAAAGGCAAGACCATACTGATTTGCATTTTCTCTATTTTGCCTATGATTCTGCTACCTGAAGAGACCATACCCAAGCCAACTTTGCCTTTATGTACACTTCTGTCCACTAATCCGTAAGTAAAGCACTGGGAGTGGGGTGGGGCAATCCACTGGAATTAAATACTAACAGCTGTTAACTGGCTTCAAGTTCACTTCCCGGTTCACCAATTATTTACTCTGCTAGACCCATAACTTCCTTATCAGTGGTTTCTCTTCGCTGAGGAGTGCACTGGGGTAAGGGCACTTTCACGTACACGGTCCTTGCCTCACACACTGTGAATCAGATGAATGGTAGTCATCAAAGGCCAGCTCGAAAGACACCCATGTTCTCTCTGATTTATCCACTTGAAGACTGACAAGCATTCGTATCTACACAACTCTTCTCGTGAATACATTGAGATGGACATGTATAAAATCTTCCTGCTCATGTGACCAAATATTTCTTTTTTTGTTATTCTCCCTCTTAAATTTCTTGGATTCCATATCCAGTCTCCACTTCCTCCCCTCATTCTAGAGAAAGAGCAGAGTAAGAATTGCATCCTGAGTAGAGCGGTGATAGGGCAGGCACCCAGCCATGGCCACGCTGATGAGCTTCAGGCGCCTTTCAGCAGCAGAGGGGAGGGGGGGAGGCCTTTGACAGCCAAGCCAGAGCAGCCACTTGTCCGGGTGGTGATGGCAATGCAGTCTCTAGAAAGAGTTCTGGGAAGGGTGCCCACTTTTCACTGGCCCGTGGAGAGATGATGGTCATCAATAAGGACAATGAACTGAGTTTCCATAAGGCTGAATTCCATTTGTTAAAAGGATTATCTTTAAACCGCATACTTTCCTTTTCTTTTTGGCATGAAAATGTCTAATGAAATGCAATGCTAGACTATCACAGTTTAGTGCCTATTGCTGTTTTGATGCCCTTACTTGGCAAAATTAAAATTTGATATAGCCAGGCATGGTGGTACATGCCTGTAATTCCAGTAATCCCTCTATGAGGATGAGGTAGGAGGATTGCAAGTTCAAACCCGACCTGGGTAACTTAGTGACTTAGTGAGACCTTGTCTCAGATATTAAAAAAATAAAATTGAAAAGGGCTGAGCTGAAGCTCAGTGCAAAGGTCCTGAGTTCAATTCCAGCTATTATTTTAAATACTGGCTTGCTTATGTGACTCCTCAAATTTTGGTCTAAAGTATTGCTATGTTCAAAATGCAAAGATACAAGAAGTCATTAACATACAATATCATTGGGTTATGGTTAGACCAGGCTGGGTTACAACTCCGACTCGGCTACTTACTTGAAAATGTGACCTGTGCCTTCTGTCACAAGCCTCAGCCTGTTTGCCAGTAATAGAGAAAATAACATAATACTGGCTCTAAGGATGACCCAGGTAAATAACCTGGCATAACACAGTTTTCAATGGTAACCATAATCACAAGAGTTGGGTTTTGTTTTGTTTTGGCTTTGGCCTCGGCATGAACAGAAACTTCTGTAGATTAGCTCTCTCTGTTCCTCCTTCTTGGGCCCTACAAATTAAGAAATAATTCTGTGGCAACTAATGTGCAACTCTAGCATTCTTTCTCTCCCGTAGTCATGGCTCCAGGCCAAGGGTTCACAGAAGCAAACACACGTGCATCTGTATCTCCAGAAGGAAGATTAAATCTGAGATGAGTCCATTAGAAAAGAGATATTTTAAAATTTGGGAGCACAGCTGAATACCAAAAGTAAATTACACCATAAACCAGATGTTCCAAGAAATTCCTTTTCATTTTTTTCGCCTGAAGGAAAAGTTTTAGTTCATAAAGAAACAATGAACAGAATTGCAAAATAGCAATTCATAGTTCATGGTTATTTAAAATGAGCCCATTTGAAAATAATCAAAGATGCGCACAATGATTTATAAAGAGAGTTGTTCATTTCAGTGTTATTTATCATATGTAAAATGTAGAAACATCTAGAAACATCTCAAATGGCTTACCATAAAAGTTGTGTTATATAAATTATGGTACTTTCCTTTGATGGACTGCTGTATGGCCATTAAAAATTGTATTGGTGAAGAATATTCAATGACTTGAGAAAATGTTCACAATATTTTTAAGCAAGAAAAGCAGGTTACAAAGTAGAATGTATGACATTATCATACATTACATCAGGATAACCCAGATGTCAGCTGGAACCTCCTAAACTTTGAAATGCAGATGAGACTGACTTCAATGCCCAATTCCATGGCCTACTTAAAGTCCAAATTCTAGATATTTACCATCTCACAGTGCCTTATACCACTCAGCAGCCACTACTTCCTCTACCATTCTAACTTCGATGTGCAACTCAGCGAGTCTCATCTGTTGGCAGAGTTGGAGGCAAGGCCGTTGGGAAGTTATTGGGTCTTGAGTGTGAAGGCGTTGTGAATGGGACTAGTGCTGTCACAAAAGGGACCCCAGGGAGCTCTTTCGACCTCTTTCTGCCAACAGCTGGTAGCATGTGATGTACAAGAGGACCATCTCCAGAAATCAGCATGCTGGCACCCTGGTGCCAGCCATCCACCCTGCAGAAGTATGAAAAAAAATTCTGACACTCATAAGCCACCTGGTCTAAGTGACTTTTTTACAGAAGTCCAAATGACCATGACAATGCCTATCAGAAATGAATGTTTTTCGCAAGGGTGCTGTTAACGTGCTTATTTAAGTAGAAACGGAAAGTCATGTTTTTTCCTAACAGCTGATCGTTAAGTATGATTTGAAGCATAGAACTAAAAAAGTATTCAAATATTTTGACTTGGTTGATTGGCTTGATAATGTACAATGGCTTTGCCAATTTTGTGGTGAATATTTTCCATAAGTTGAATGAGTTAAATCTTCAACTGCAAAATTACTTTAAAATATATTTAAGCCACATAAAATGAAAACACTTTATCAAAGCTATTGCTTTCACAATACTGTATTTGTGTTGAAATTAATATTCACTGACACTATAGTACTTTGATTTTTCCACTTTGACTAAACCTAGTTAAGAAGATCCTGCCGAGTAGAAGAATAATAATATTACTAACCATAATCTGATATGGGTTTAAACTCATTTTGGTCTACTTTCCAAAAATTCAGAAAGATTAGATAATAAAGTCTTTTGTAAGTAATATTGTCTCCAATTCACACTTTTCAGCAAAATTGAAGAAAGATCTAACCTAGTCATCAATTGAACATTACATTTACTCTTGGACAAATAACTCAAAAGAAATTTTCAAAGTTGAAAAACCTATCTATTTTCTGAGTGCCTTTACCACAAAAGGATCCGGAATTTTGGCCGATGTTTAGTCTACCTCTATGAATATAATCATGTAATTTCTTTTCTTTAGTCCATTAATATTGTGAATGCTGATGGTTTGTTGATTGTTTTTAGAAACATTAGGTGAGTTCGCCATTCAAATCTGGTTTCATTCCCATCTACTAATTTCTGTAAGTGAAAACTTTCAATGATACATTTATAAAAGTAAAAAGATAGCAACAGAATTCATGCTGAACCCTGTCTTATTCTATTAGTAAGTAACATTCACCCATAGATACATGAAAAAATTGGAGAAAAAGCCATAGAATATAATTAATGCCATTTTACTTATCATCTTCAATAGTTAAAATTTTATAGTAGTATTTTCATTTGTTGTGTATGAGTTAAGACCAATGTAGGAAAAATTTGATAACAAACACCTATGGTCAAAGGACATTAAAAACTAAAATGGATAGGGGCTGGAAATGTAGCTCAGTGGTAGAGTGCTTGCCTAGCATGTGTGAGATCCTGGGTTCAATCCCCAGTACTGAAAAGCTAAACATATATGCATGCATTTATTACAGAGAAATAGGGAGATGAACTAATAAACTCTCAAGTGTAAAATACATTGGATAAAATTCTGTGAAAGGTGTAGAATAGAAATGTGAGTGCAAGAAGGAAAGTCCAACTGCTAAAAAGACAGTGTCTTTAAAATATTCTAAGATACCAGAAGCATTGAACTGCCAAAGTATTGATTCTTCTTGATATATTTAAGAGTGGTACAATGGTTTATCTTAAAATGTCAACAAGTATACTATTCTAGTTATTCCATTCTTTAAAACTACTTAGATATTAAACCAGAAAAAAATAGACATCAGCTTTAAAATGTGAAAGACAGTATATTTTTAGAATTTCCTTTTAGGGCAATGAGCAAAAGTATTTGAGATCCTTGATTTAAAATATCTGAAGGCAAGATTTCCCATCATGTTAGTCTGCTTTTTATCAAGTGAAATACCTGAAGCTGTTAACTTACAAAGACAAAACAGCTGATTGGGCTCCTGTTTCTGGAGCTTTCAGTCAAAGCTCAGGTGGCCCCCGTGCTTTCGGCCTCTGACAAGGGCCATGTTATCAGGGAGAAAGCAGCAGCACACAGCAGAGCAAACTGCTCACCTCCTGAGCCAGGAAACAGAGCAGACAAAGACTGCAGGGGTCCTTCCAAGAGCATGCCCCCCAGTGACCTAAAGACTTGCCCCAAGGTCCAGCCACCTGTCAATATTGCCACCTTGGGAATCAAGCCCATGACCCAGGGGCCACTGGGGGACACCACCTGCATTCACATGGTAGCACCCATTTATTACCAAGATCCAAGACAATATTTTGAAGTAGACTGATAGAGTCATCCTAGCCAACTGTGCCCTGGCCTGTCATTCAAGTTCTCTTCCAAAGAGATAATAAAGAAGCATTCATCAAACCTACCCCAGGTACCTGCCCTGTGTGGGGTAAAAAGCCAGGTCACCTGGAGGCTCTCAGTGTCCCTCAGTGGATGTGGCTGAGGACCCTGAGTAGATCCTGTTTACCTGCCCTATCTGCTGCCTCACTCCAGCTCACATTTCTGTGTCCCAACCTCACAGAAATGTTTGTGGGTCCCTGATGTACCACTGCTATCTTGTGCCGTGCCTGCTCCGCTACCTCCACCTTTCCCTTCTTCTGCTACCTCCTTTCTCCTCCAAGATCCAACTTAGGTACCATCTACAAAGTCAAGCCTTTTATTATCCTTGTACAGTCCCCTAGTTGGATTAGAAGTCTCTCTTCAGTTCTGGAAAAAAAATAAAACCCAACCCAGCTTCTCTCCATCGTAACACCTTGGACTTAGAACACTGAACCTCCTAAAAGGTACCGGGAGGCGACTAGTCTGGGTTGTTTGGTAGGAAATGTCAACTCCTGGGCTCAGTGGAAGGTGGGGCCAGGACACTCATACTCTGGACACACCCAGGTGATCTGTTGCAGGTGGTACAATGAATACATCTTGATAAATTTTAATGTCATGCAATTGTTCATTTTCTTGACTCAGTCCATGTTAGCTTCTGACCTCTTTGAAGACAGAGAATGTCTTGTTAATCATCTTCTCTTTCTAGAGTGTCAAGAACACCACCTGGAAGTGAGTTAAGTAACTAGATGATATGGCTGTTTATACTGTCTCCTATACCAAGGCTTGGTTAGCCAAGGTCAACCCACCCATCACGTCCTTTACAGTCAACGTCTACCCACGCAATGACTTTAGTTAGGTTTACTCATATGAATCAGAAGTTTCTCTGATTGATAAAAAAAGATTGTATAAAAATGTCACATCTTTATATATACAAGATACATAACTATACTACGAATCTCTGTTGGTTTATCAAGAACAGTTTGTGCTTTCATTGTTTGATTGATCATTTTTTTCATGCCTAAATCTTGTAACCTGAACAACTACTTCTAAGATAACAGTATGCAATATGTTAACTAGTGCTAATTTCCTTTTTTTTTTTTGAAATTCTGTATCGTTTCTATCCTTTTTTCTGTTTTGCTTTTTAAAATAAAAATAAATAAATCATCCCAATTTTATCAATGACTTTTCTTTAGCTGACACAAAACTTTCAGAATCTAGAGTCCCTTGAATGCAATAGAGAATAGAGAATTCTTGCCCTAAACAGACAGCCACCACCTACAAATTCCATTTTTATACCATGGCTGATGAGTTCTGATCAAAATATGTGATGAATATTTAAATTTAATTTTAAGATTATTACAGTAAAAGACACATTGCTTCGCATCCCCCTTGAAATATTACCTCTCCCTTCAAACACACTTATCCCTTTCTGAAGCAGTTCTCAAATTTCTCTAGAAGTATGATCAAAAAGAGAGTGAATGCTGGCCTTCAATTTTTCCCAGATCGTGTATAATTTTAATTTATTTGAGAGAAACTCTAGTTGTATTTTCACTGTAGTGTCTTGTATTTTTTTATTTGTCATTTAAGAAGTGTGATGAGAAAATACACGGACATGTAATGGCTAACAATGTTTCTTGCATTCCTTGTTCTAGAGCTAACCACTCTAAAATTGTTTGGTAGCATCACTTAGTGTAATTAATTATAATATATCCTTTTAAATAAATTGATTTATTGGTAAAATAAAAAAATAGAGTGAATGCCGCTGCCAGATGTCATCCAATAAGAAGGTGGTCTTAGCCGGGCGTGGTGGCGCACACCTTTAATCCCAGCACTCGGGAGGCTGAGGTAGGTGGAGTGTTGTGAGTTCGAGACCTGCTTGGGCTACAAGGCGAGCGCAAGGCTGGCCTGAGCTACATAGTGCGACCCTGCCTCAAAAAACCAGGGCCGGGAGTTTGGCTCAGCAGCTTAAGCGCCTGCCCTGGCAGGCGTGAGACTGTGAGTTCGATCCCCGGTGCCGCAAAAAAAAAAAAAAAAAAAAGGTGGTCTTATAAAAACCTCTCAGTGCATCCCCAACCACCTTATTCACAAACCCTGGCACCATGTAACTACTGGCTCTTCCCCAAAGTCCAAATGGTCATGAAAGGTCAATGTTTTGAATTGATTCAGGACATCAGGGCAGCCACAGAAGCACAATTAAAGACACTCACGAGAGAGGACTTCTAGAACTGCTTCAGAAAGTGGCAAGAGTGATAGAATAAGTGTGTTTGAAGAGAGC
>RJWM01003538.1:0-112059 GCA_004363535.1 Dasyprocta punctata | reverse complement strand
TATATCTAGATATTGGCTTATATTAAATAGTTTAGGAGTATTAATCTGGCAAGCTTTTAGATGGCTTGGGAAAGAGAAGAAAAGAGAACTCAATGAGGAAAGTATTCAGTATTCCAGGCATAATAGATATAGACTGAAAATAGCAAGATGCCATGGAAAATTTTTATTCTAAACTATGTTTTTAAATTTTCTGTTCAACACAAAACAGAGAGAGCTACCTTATGAGGGCTGTCTGCTGCCTCTTTTCTTTTTGTTAAGCTAGCTGTTTGTATTCTGACCTGATACTGTAAAAGAAAATGTATTTTGGGAATTTTTTTCTATTCCTTTTCATCTTCATTACAAAGGGTTGACCCAGTAATGTTTGCAATACCTGTAGAACCTTTAGCCAACCTGAGGACAAAGAATCTAGCTCAGATGGTGAAAATAGATCAATCTATGTGGATGTAGCAAAATATTCCATTTTTGCCGCCTTTTAAATTTATTGAGATACACATATTGCAATTTACCTCCAAGGGCTGTTGAGTCAGACTGCCTGTGTTCAGTTTGAGACACCTGTCACTCTATTTATGGATGACTTAGATAAGTGATGTAATCTCAGTCATCCTGAGTTGTCTTTATTCTGAAGTTGGCATGATAATAATATGTTGTAAAATCTGAATAACTGTTTATATATGTAAATTATTTCACATGGGGTCATCTACATAGTAACTACTCAAGTGTCAACAGTTACTAACTTTCAGTTAAGTTTTTTTTTTTTGGTACTAGGATTGACCCGTCAAAAAGACTGCTTGTATGAAAAATTATTTGATTCTTATATAAATGCAACTATAATTTATGATGACTATATAATAGTACATAGTCATATTCAATTGTTTTCTAGTTTCTTTGAGATAGTTTGGGCACTTCAATATCAGTAACTATTCAATAATCCTTCAGTTTTATGTTGATAGAATATGTACTGATGTGAATTAATTCAATTTTAAAAGATATAGAGGAATATTATTTTATTCTGTTCGTAAAATATTTATTGAAAATTACCTGCCGTATAAAACATGTATCATGGTCTCTGATCTAAAGGAGTTTATAGGTAAGTTTCAGTGTAGTGGAGCAAATCCTACAATAAGTGTAGTAATAAAGTAGAATATTAGTACAAGTAAGTACCTTGGGGAACAGAAATGCTTTTGCAAAGAAAATGTAATGTGAACTATGCTTTTTGACTATTCATCTGTGGAATATCAGAATATTTGTTCTGTAAGGTATTGTGAGGTAAGAATTGAAGAGGAAGAATTAGTGTAAAGCACGATTGCTTGGGTAATGTGCTACACTGAGAATACTCTATTGTAAAGTGCTGAAGCATAAACCTGTAGCCAGAGTAATGGAAATAACAAAGTTTCAAGATGAGAAGCCGGACCTGGACTAGCATTGTTCAACAGAAAGCCACAGAAATAATTTTGAGTTTATGGTACTTAGAATTTTAAAAATATAAGTATAAAAATTTAAATTAAATTTATATTTTATTTAGTCTAATGTATCTGAAATAGTACCATTTCAACAACTCATTCATATGAAGAATATTAACTAAATAATTTATGCTATTTTCTCCATATTGTCTCCAAACATGTATTATTACATTTATAGCACACCTTCGTTGGGACTGGCCACATTTCAGGTGCTCAGTAGCTACCTAAGCTTAGTAGTCGTTGTGTTATAAGGTACAAAATGAAGTAGACCTTTAACATACTTCAAGAAGCTTGATCTACATTATATTATTATATTAATTTTGATAGTATGCAAAGTCTATACACCTGATGAATGTCAGAATAAACTTTTCTTAATAAGACACCAAGGATGTTCATGGTAGCAAAAAGTCTATGGTTAAGAGATGTTTATTTTCTGCTGTTGAAAGCTCACCTCTCCTTAGGAAATCTCTATGGTAGGGCTGGAAGACAAAGTCTACTTTGATGACTGCATGGCATTTTTACACAATTTCTCACAGAGCACTTGAGGGAGCTCTGATAGAACATATGAAGATTGGCATTTCCAAGCCAGGTATTTCTTAGTTGTCTGAATCAAAGCAGCCTCACAGACCAGGTAGGTGTCAATACATGGGTTTGTTTCTGTCTTCTGTTAATATTTCAGCTTTGTTTTTTTTAAATTTGGCTTTACAGTATAGAATGAAGTTCAGTATAGTGATGGTCTAGCTCTTTTTGGTTGGGGTTGTAATGGTTATTTTGGATCGTTTCTGATTTCCTGTAACAATTAGGATTATTTTTTCTAGTCTGGGAATAATGTTTGTACTTTAATATCAGTTTTGACAAAATGGCTATTTTTACAATATTAATTCTATTCATGAGCAAGAAATATCTTTATCCTCTAATGCATTCTGCAGTTTTCTTTCTTTGGCATTTTGTAATTTGGGGCTGTTCGCAAGCTTTTTTAGGTTGATTTTTAGGTATTTCAATTCTTTAGAAGTTATTATGTGTAGAATTGATTTCTTTCTCAGTTGGTTCATTATTAGTGTACAGGGCACAGCTGACTTTTGTGTGTTTATTTCGTTTGCTGCTACTTTGCTAAATTCTGTTATCAGTGTTAAAAGTCTTCTGGTACCTTTTTTTATGCCTTCTATATAAAGTATTATGTCATTTGCAAAAAGGAATAATTTGCCTCTTTTCCTAATCATATTTGTAAGTCTTCTACTTGCTTGATTGCTCTAGGAAAAGCTTCAAGTACTATATTGAAGAGAAGTGGTGAGAGGGGGCAACTTTGTCTTGTTTCTGACATTAAAAGGAATTATTCTGCTCTTTTTCCCATTTGTCATGATATTGGCTCTAGGAATGTCAAATGTGACTTTTATCACTTTGAGATAAGGTGCTTTAATACTCATTTTTCATCAAGCTTTCATTTTTCATGAAAAATGTTGAATTTTGTCAGAGGTTTTTTCAGCATCTATTAAGATGATTGTGTGATTTTTATCCTTGATTCTGTTTATGTGATGTATTATATTTATTGATCTTGTATGTTGATCATTATACTCTTAAAATGAAACTAATTTGGTTTTGATGTATGATTTTCTTAGTATGTTGCTGAATTTTGTGAGTGAAGATCTTACTTAGAATATTGCATTTGTATCTATGAAGGTCGTTAATCTGTAGTTTTCCTTTGATTATTTATTTGGACTTATTTTGTTGTTCTAATGTGGGCACTCATGGCTATAAAATTCCTTCTTGGATGTACTTTCATTGTGCTCCAGAAATTATGATATGAATTGCTTCCATTGTCATTTGATTTTAGGATTTTTTTTTTTTTTTTTTTTTTTGAGAAAGGATCTCACTATGTAGTTCAGTGGCTTTGAACTCACTATGTAGCCCAGGCTGGCTTCAAACTCACAGCAATCCTGCTGCCTCAGCCTCCTGAGAGCTGGGATTGAGACATGTGCTGTGATGCCTGGATGAATTGGAGGAGTTTTTAAAAATTTCTCCCCTGATCTTTTCAGTGATCCATCGATCAGTAAGAGTATATTAGTTAGTCTTCATGTTTTGTAATTTCTGTGGCTTTTTTGTAGATCTCAATTTTCATTCCATTGTGATCTGTTAGGATGTATAGAATTATTTCAATTGTACTTCTATATGTTAAAACTTGCCTGATTGCCAAAAATATGCTCAATTTTGGAGAACTCTCAACGGAATACTGAAAAGAAAGCATTTTCTGCTGGTGTTAGATGAAACACTTCACGGAGATCGGTTAAGTCAATTTGATCTGTAGTGTTGTTTAATTCTGATGTTTCTTTGTTGTTGGTTTTATTTAGCTGACTTACATGCTTGTCACAGTGAGGATATTAAAGTCCTAACTATGATTGAATTGGGATTTATCTGTCCTTTTAGGTCAGGTAGTGTTTGTTTTATGAAATCATTTGGATCACATATATTTATGATTGTTATCTCTTCCTGGTGGATTTTTTTTCCTTTTTAACATTATGTAGTGACCTGTTTTGTCTCTTCTGATTAGATTGGGTTTGAAGTCTGTCTTTTTAGACATAATTATACCTAATCCTGCTTGTTTTTAGGTTCCAGCTGCTTGGAGTTTCATTTTATACTCTTTGACTTTTAGCCCTCGTAGGTCATTGCAGGTGAGGTATGTTTCTTGAAGACACCATATAGATGTGTCTTTTTCTTTGCCAAAGTGTTTCTTAATTAGAGAATTAAGACCATTTACATGAAATGTTATTATTGAAATGAATGTACTAATTCCTGTCATTTTGTCACTCTTTTGGTGTTTGATTCATTACTGTTGTTCATTCATTTTCTCTCTCAGTGAAACTTACGCTTTCCCTTTGTATTATATTTGTCTTCTTGATGTATGTCTAGGAGTCCCTTAAGTGTTTTTTATCATGCTGATTTGGTGGCGATGAATTTCTCTAGTTTATACTTCTCATGAAAATTCTTTATTTTTCCTTCATTTCTGAAGAATAGCCTTGTAGAATATAGTAATCTGGAGTGATGATTATTTTCTTTTGGCACTTGCAAAACCTTCCTGGCCTTTAAAATTTCTCTTAAGAAATCTGATGTTGTTCCACTAGGTTTGAAAAAGTAGGACTTGGTATTTCCAATATATTTAATTGTTTCTTTGTTCAGAATTTCTGGCATTTTGACTGTAGTGTGATATGGATAAGTCCTTTCCTGGTCTTGTCTATTTGGGATTCTAAATACTACCTTATCTAGATAGCCATTTTATTCCTTACTGCTGAGAAACTTTCTGCAGTAATTTCATGGACTAGAGTTTTAAAGCCATTAACCTGTTGTTTCGTGCCTTCCTCTTGGTCAGTGAGCCTTAAGTTATTTCTATTAGATTTGCCCAAAAAGTTTGTTCAGGGCTCCTTATTATTCCTTGTTTTATCTTGTTTGATTGTTTTAACATTTCCTCCATGTCTTCGACTTCTGAAACTTTTTTTTCTTATTCATCTTGTCTATTGCCTGGACTTTCAATTAAGATTTTTATTTGACTTATTGAAGTTTTTATTTCTAGGATCTCTGCCTGTTTTTTTCAGAACTTCTCTTTGTTGAAATGGTCTTTCATATCCTGCATCATCTTTCTTAATTCAAACAGCTGCTTACTTGCATTTTCTTTCAGCTCATTGTTTATTTTGCTAATTCACTCACTCAGCTGCCTATTTATCTCATTATTAACTCATTAATCATCTTAACTATGAATTTTTAAAATCCTTGTCTAGATTAATTTCAGTATCAGTGAGTCAGTTTTCAAGTTAAGCATTTTTTGGAGGCATCTTGCTGTTTTATTTTCTTACTTTAGTTGCTTGTTTATGTGTTGTGGTTCGTAGAACAGTTAGGTGGTATATCTGCTTCACAGTCATGGTGGAGTTCTTTCATTATTTCTTTGTAGTGATCTTCTTTTGTTCTGCACCCTGGGTTGTGGGTTTGTCTCCATGTAAGACTTCCTATGCAGTCTTCAGTTTCAGACCCCAGTACTTCTTTGAGAAAAGTAAATTACTATCAGTAACATCAGCACTTAACGAGTGAACCACAGATTGTCTGATATTTAAGACATCGCTAGAAAAGTTTCCTAGTATTTTATTAAATTAGGAAAATACAGAATAATATAGTAGGCTAGAAAAATGGAGCATTTATGATACTAAGGGTATTTCAAATAGTATATTGAAAAAAGAAGAGATAGAAAAATATAGAAAAAAGAATAATAGAAAATAGAGATGTTAAGTCAAACAATGAAAATATAATGAAAGAGGAGAAAACGCAGGGGAGAGTAGAAAGATAGAAGCAGGAATGTGAAGGGAGGTAAAGAGCAGAGAAAGAGGGAACCGTGAGTTAAGAAAGAAGAAAAAAAGATTATGTTCCAGTTGTTGAACAGTCAAGCACATTTAGATATTCCTAAGGAGTAACAATTTTTGTGGAATTGCATAACAAAGCCAAGATGTTGTGGAGCGAAAGCGGAAATCTAATATAGCTATACCCGATACACATATCCAAAGTCTGGCCCTTGTCATAGGAAACTGATAAAATGACAAAAAGGCAAGCCATAAGAGCAAAGAGAGAGAGAGAGAGAGAGAGAGAGAGAGAGAGAGAGAGAGAGAGAGAGAGAGACACTGTCCGGTTTTATTGAGTGGAATAAATACTCCAGCACAGTTTTTTGCTGCCTCTGACTTTAGAAGACTGTGTTCAGGACACCTCCCAACCCCCACCCTGTGTTCTCAGGGTCAGTGGCAGGGAATTCCTGCTGTCCCCTGGAGTGGGTCTCAACCTGGGCTTCCTAGCCAGGGCCTTGCAGGAAGTTCCACTCCACTGTCTTCTCTCCATTCTTGATCTTCCAGTTGCATTTTTCCAGCACAGACTGACCCCTGCCACTTCAGCAAAGTCCAGGGAGGCAGAAGGGGGTGCTCCTTGCATGCCTGGTGCCCACAGTGGTTCCCAGCTGCTGCAGACCTCTGGCACTTACCTTCCACAGTGCTCTGTACCAGGGATCCCAAGGCAGGAGCCAAGAATGTTGCACCCATCTCTCCTTGCTCCCAGCACTTGCCATCTCTAGCCCCAACTCAGTCCCCTGAATCTCCCTCCTGCAGGTAGTTCCCTCAGAGCAGTAGTCGCTTCTGCCCTCTCCCATGAACAGGGAGGCTGTCTCCTGTTGTTGTCTTGGACTTCTTCATGTCCCAGGGTGGGAGAAACGGTCAGTCCTTCCGATTCTGAGGGAGATAGTGACTGTAGTGCACACAAGTGCATAGCCACCCTCCTGGCTTCCCTAGAAAGTCGTGTGTGTTTCCTAGGGTAACTATGTCTCTAGACCTGTGCTGGGAGCAGCCCCAGGATTGGTGGATAGTTCACCTGTTCATGCTAACTTCCTTTTTTTCTTTATCTCACCTGTTTACTCTCTCATTTAAATTGAATTTCAGTGGCTGGTGTCTCCACACCTCTGCAGGTAGTCACACCCTGACTCACCTTGGCTCCTTATCTGCAAGCTTCCTGTATTCCAGGCCACCTGACCTCCTCCCTAAAAGCATTCTTTAAATCTCAGCTTAAATTTCACATGTTCTTCTCACCTTTCAGTGCAAGGCTCTGGATCCCAAGGTCCACTTTGGTTCACTTGAATCACTACCTCCTCCCCGCCGGAGGGCCAGGAACAGGCTCTGAGCGCCTGTGCAGGGAGTGTTCTGGGCTCTCAGCCTGTAGTCCACAGGAGCGCAGCTCTGGAAGTGTAGCCTGCTTTCTTGTGTATCAGAATAGGTCTCATTCTCTGGCACTTTCATTTGAAAAAATATCCAACTGAATTGCAAATAAATAACAAAAATTTAATTTAATTTCACTTATTAACATATTTGTACAAAGCTACTCAGAATGGAGGTAAAAAGATAACACTTGTGAAAACATTTAGGTTAAAATAATGATACTTTGTAATTAAAAATGTAATTGGGAGTTTGAATTTACCTGCTATAGCAGCATCTGCAGTAAGAGGATTTAGAGTAAATACTATGATGAAGCTGCCCACCATTTTACCTTCATTAACTATAAAATGAAATATGGTATAAGATTGTACTGATTTTACACACTAAAAATAAAAAAGAATTATGGAAAGAATTTTATCTATAAAATGATCGATAAATATATCATTTTATGTTTATCAACATAACTTTCTGTCAGTAATGCATCAGTAATTGGACAGTTCATTTTAACATACTCATTCACTCTCAGAATTGTACAGAAATGTGCAGAACTGTATAAAAGTGGTAAAATGTAAAATCAAAAGTGGTACACTTACAATCTCAGCTCTTGGGAGGCTGAGGTGGGAGAACTGTAAATTTGAATCTGGCCTGGACAATTTAGGGACTTAGTGACTTGTCTCAAACTTGAAAAACTGAAAAAAGGTTGGGAATGTAGCTCAGAGTGAAGGCCTTGTGTTCTAATCTCAGTGCTGAAAAAAAGAACAGTCTCTGAAACATAGCTGCCTGGGCGCTTCCTTCTCTGACCAAATTTGAGAACTTCATTTTTAAAACTGCCTGTGCCTCAGTTTCTTCCTGTGTAAAATCAAGTTAGTGACAACATGTATCTCTCAGAGTTATGAATTAAATAAGCAACTATGCCTGTGCTTGTTGTTATCATCTTTATCATACCTCTGTCTTTTTAAAAATTTTCACCTAGGTCCCCCAATAATGTTAACTAAGCTAAAATCAGTGAAAATTGTGAACAAGTCTATTGTGTACATTTCTTTTTATTACTAAATGAAACATGAGTGGTATTTTATAACTACAATTTAAATTTGTTAGCTTTATATTTTATTTCACAAATCTATGATTCTTAAACAACCAAATGAACTAATATTTTAAAATTGAGAGCTCATGTCTTTAATGTTCAGAGCAAAGGATGAGCAGAATTATGATTATATTGCTTTCTTTTCTATTCCTTTCTATAGAGAGATGACATTTGTCCATTAGATAAAAATTTTATAGATGAGAGACAGTAGAGAAATAAAATAGAAATTATTTATAAATCTATGATAAAATATAATTATTTTTAATCCTAGGATTTGCAGATTTCATGGGTTTATGTGTGTGTGTATGTGAGAGACAGGGATTTTAAAAAGGTTTATGTGTGTGTATATGTGAGAGACAGAATTTTAAAAAGGAATCAAGCCGGGCGTGGTGGTGCACGCCTTTAATCCCAGCACTCGGGAAGCTGAGGCAGGAGGAGCGTTGTGAGTTCGAGGCCCACTTGGGCTACAACAGGAGCGCAAGGCCGGCCTGAGCTATACAGTGTGACCCTGCCTCAAAAAACCAGGGTTGGGAGTTTGGTTCAGTGACTTAAGTGCCTGTCTGACAGGCGCGAGGTTGTGAGTTCAATCCCCAGTGCCACAAAAAAAAAAATAAATAAATAAATAAATAAAATGAAATAAAAAATAAAAAGGGAATCAACTGTTAGCACTGTCATTCTAAAAAAGTGACGTTCTCTCACATGATGTGCCAGTTAACCTGATTGGATCATCATACATTGTATATGTGAACTGAAATGTCACACTGTGCCTGATGAATAGGTATAATTACTATGCCTCAATTAAACATAGAAATGTGTTTAAAAATATAAGCATGTTCAATATTTAGAGGTGAGTTTGGGGTAATTTACTGCTTTGGAGTAAAAACTAGATAACTATTGTTATTCACTGTATGTGACAAAATAAATTTCAGACTTATCAATGTATTTAATTTTAAGGAAACATAAAATTTAAAATATCAAATAAATTACCTTAGGTACAGGTAAATTAGAAAACTCAGGAAAGAATTATCAAGCAAAATGCATATATTGGATCAAATAAAAATTCTAAGCCATGAAACATATGCAAAGCGTAATATACATAAAATATATAAATAAATGGTATACATAAAAGTATAAAACATGCTAAAATTAATATATGAACATAAAACTAAATATTAATAAAATAATAAAGAAAATGTTTAAAGTAAAGAATATGGCAATAAATGTAAGCAAAAATATATGCCATAATATTCATTAAACATATGAACTTAAAAGGAAACAAATTGTGTCTGTTTGTAGCAATTTTGTCATAGATTCAACATTCTTAAAAAAAAATTCCTAAAGTTTCAGATGAAACCCACCAAAAATCTTATATAAAAGTTGGCAAAGGATACACATAGAGAATTCATATAGGAAAGTAAACACATAGTATGTTCAATATACACTAGTTATCAAAAGTTAAAATTAAAACAACATGAACTCTCTTTTTTATGAAATTAATAAATATAAGCCTAGCATTGTTGAGAATATGTGGTAAAATGGATAATGTTATCTATTATGTGTGGACTTTTTAATTGGGTTAAGTTTCTAGAGTCAAATTTGTCACTTTTGTTATTTTTAAAATATTTATATTCCTTGAGAAAGCTCTTTGTATTCCATTAGTTTATTCTCAAGAAATGATCAATCGATATGCTGATATATACTTATATCTAGAGATTTTATAAGAATTATATTTCTAATGTCTAAATATTGGAAATAATTCATGCTTCAAGAAAAAAGAAATGATTAAATGTATATCAAAATATGTAACATTTAAAACTATGTTTAAAAAGTTATTTGTGTGCTTTAACTAATACCTAAAATCTATATATATTAAAGGCATATATAAATGACCTAAGCAGGTTAGATATAGCTAGATTCTTGCACATTCATTGTTTTTTATGATAGAAATATAAAATCTTTATTTTAGCTTCTTAAGATATATAATACATAATTGCTTCCTATTGTCAATCCTCTGTGCAATAGCACATCAGAACTTCTTATTCCTATATAACTGTAATTTAGTACCCACTGATTAACCTTTCCTCCTACCCTTTTTTGAATTCTTTTCCCCAGCTTTTGTTAGTCACATTTCTCTCTCAACTTCTATGTGATCAACTTTTTTGTATTCTACATGAGTGTTATCATGCCATATTTCTCTGTGTGGCTTATTTCACTTAATAATGATCTTCAATGATAAATGATAGGGTTTGTTCTTTCTTAGGGTGGAGTAATACTTTTTTGTGTATATATTTCAGATCTTATCTATTCACTGGTTGTTGAACACTTATTTGGGTTCTACATCTTGGCTACTGTGAATGCACTGGAAAAATTATGTGAGTGCCAATGCCTCTCTGACTGCCTGATTTAATTTCCTTTGAAAATACCAGGTGTGGGATTGCTAGATTTCATAGTTCTCTATTTTTATGCATTTATTTTATTTTTAGAAACCACCATATTGCATTCCATAATGGTTGGAATATGGACTATTAGTTCCCTATTAATAAACATTCTGACTAAAAATGTGCAAATGTTTCCATTCCTCCATATCCTTTCCAGCCCTTCTTTCCTATAGTTTTTAGAATAGTAACTGCTTTTACTGATGCAAGACTATACCTTTTTAAATTACATTTCCTTGAGGATTAGTGATTTGGTGCAATTATTTATATGCCTACTGGCCATTTTTATGTCATTTTTTAAGAGATTTTATTTAGTTCCTTTGTCAGTGTGGTGGATTGACCTTTGATGGGCAACTTGTTTTTTGTTTTTTTCCTTTTGCGGCACCGGGGATTGAACTCACAGCCTCATACCTGCCAGACAGGCGCTTAAGCCACTGAGCCAAACTCCCAGTCCTTTGATTGTCAACTTGTAACACCCAGCTGAACTGAATCAGTGTGGTGCTGGGTGTGGTTGGCCCACGTGAGGACTGTTGTCAACAACATAAAAAGAAGAACCAGAGAGGGAAGAGTGGTGCTGCTGGTACCCCTGGAGGAGCTTGTTGAACTTCTTTCCTGATATGAACTTGGCTGTTCTCATCTTAGGAGGAGCTCTGGACCTCAGCATCACTGAGGATGATTGTGGGGAGGGGTCAGCAGCCTCTTTGCTCTCTGGGGCCCCCAGGCTGGAGGAGCTTGCCCCCGCTGGATGCCCACGTCCTCGGTTTCAGTCTTTGTCTTCTTCACCACCACCAAGCCAGGGAGCTGCAACCTGCTGCCCATGCACTCTGCCTTTCTCTTGGCCTTTGGGGTATGGCGGTGGGCTGGGACCGTAGGACCAGTGCTGCCTCGTCTTCTGATTCCAAGTGCTTCAGGAGCCTTTGCTTCTGAGCCTCCTCCAGGAGCTCCATTGTCTCACACTGGTCCTTCTGCTGCCCCTGCCGTAGCTCCTCCTCTGACAGCCTGTGCTGCTGCAGTATGGCCTCGAAGACCACGTTCACCTGCTGCTGGTTCAAGTCCTTGAGCTCCTGAAGTTTCTCCAGCAACTCCATCTCCAGTTTTGAGTCCTTCATGAGGTTTTCCAGCGTCTTCATGGTGTTGTTCAGATCCCTGTCCTCCCACTCGTTCTACACCTACTTCTCTCCTCCTCCTCTGGGAGCTTCTCAGCCTGGAAGTTTCATGTGGCACCTTGCTTCATGGTGTAGTCTGTTTTCTTAGGATCTGTCTTGAACGCGATTTCCGCCAGGAAGGGCATGTACTTGATGTAGAAGCAGAAGATGGGCAGACCTACCCCTCATTCTGCACTGTCTTCTCATGAGCAGTAAATTTCTTCCCCCTGTAGATATATTCCCTGCATGTCTAACACCTCCGGTTGAAGGGGGCCATCAGCCACACCACATCCTGTCGGTCCTTTTGGGAGCTTGAGCTTGGGGATCTTTGAGGGGTTGAAGTCCAGTGAGTAGTATTTATCTTTTTGGTTCTGACATCTTTACTTCTTGCTCATCTCATGGTTCTGGAGAACTGATTAGGTTTTAACAAGCTTCCCTGGCAGTGCCCCACACTTCTGTTTGTGTCACTTCCTGCAGCCTCTTATTAGCTGCAACACACATAACTTTGGAGGAACTCAGGACCTTGTTGTCCCTGAGAATGGCTGTGGTTCACTTTGGAGGAGCTATGGTACTTATTTTGAGCATCGTTTCCTGGTTCCAGAGGGGAAGAACATGTTCTGTTCAAATTTCCTAGAGAAGTTTGTCATGCTGGCTTCCTGATATGAACTTGGCTGTTCTCATCTTCAGAAGAGTTCAGGTCCTCCCTATCACTGAGTATGGCTATGGTACTTTTCGGGGATCTCTGGTCCTTATTTTAAGCATAGCTTCCTGGCTCTAGTGCAGATCCCTCAGCCTGCTGGCACAGATCCTTCACACCACTGGCACAGACTTTCTAGCTCTCACCACTGACCTTTGTGCCTTCCCAACACAGATCTGTGAAACAGACTTGCATGAGACATCGTCTTGGGTTCAAGGCCTCCAGTTTGAACTTGTGCAGGGCATTGTCGTGGGCTGTAGGTCTTCAGCTGGACTTATGCAGAATATTGCCATGGGATCCAGGCACTCAGCTGGATTCTTTGGGTTTTCAGTGTGTGGACAAATTTCCTGCACTCTTTTGTACTTGACTCTTTGAGTGACTACTATAAAATAATTCCATAAATTATGTATTTAGTTGTTTCCCTTGTAAACCCTGACTGCAACAGTCAGTTTTATATTAGATTATTGTATTTTATTTTGATTTTGTTATTGTGTTCTTGAAGTTCTTTATATATTCTGGATATTAACTTTGTAAGATACATGGTTTGCAGTATTTTCTCCCAATTTTGTGATTATTTCTTTTTGTGTGGAGCATTGTAGTTTTGGTCCAATCCCATTTGTCTGTTTTTGGTTTTGTTTCCTGTATTTTACAGGACCTTGTTAAAAAAATGCTTGCCAATCTCAAGGTTTAGAATTGCTCCATATAATTTGTACAGTGAGAAGGTTGCTGTCTTCAAGTTGGACAAGTGAACTCACTTGAATTCACTTCAAGCTAGCAGTGAATCTGCTAACGCCTTAATTTTGGACTTCTCAGCACCTCCAACTGTCTGAAATAAATATCTATTGGTTAAGCCACCTAGTCAAAGGTATTTTGTTATATTAGCTGCAGTTAAAACATGTTAAGCTTCTTTGGTAATTCCTTTATGTTGTTGTTTAGATCTAAAATGTTCCCCAAAATTCTCATATTTATGGAAAGTGTTTTGATTATGTGGGTATTATACTCATCTGTGGATTAACCCTCTGATGAATCCATAGCTAAATGTGTTGTTAGAAGCTGGGGCCCATTCAGGAGAGGTAGTTCACTGGAGATGTCACCTGGAAGTGTGTGTCTCCTTCCAAAGCTCCTCACTTCTCTGTCTGCTTCTTGGCCACCATGGTATGAGCAGTCTTTCTCTACTTGTCCCTTCCACTCTACAGTTTCTGCCTTGGGGCCATCTAACCATAGGCTGAAAATGTGCTCTAGAATAAACCTCTCTTCCTTTAACTCAGGGGTGTTGAGTGTTTGTCCCAGTAATGAGAAAGTTAATAAGACAGATTTTGGTACCAGAGAAGTGGAGTCCTTGCAATGACTATATCTGATCCCATAACATACATGATTTAGAAGCTTTTTGAACTGACTTATGGGAGAAATTTGGAGCTGCTAGCTCAAGAAGTCCTACAAAACTATATGCCAAACTTGATTGGAGATTCTGGTCAAAGCCCAAAAGACCAGAATGCACACAGTAAGGCCAAGGTCAGTAGGTTTCAGTTGGGAACCAGGAATACATTGGAAGTTGAATTAGAAAACATATGTGCTATGCTCTGGCAGAAATTTTGCTCACATCCTGAGACTTTGGAGGAATGAGATGAGGGGTGGTAGACTAATTAATCTGGTAGCCAAAATTTCAAGGCAACCCAACATTCAGTCTGTGGCTTGGCTGCCTCTGGTAGTTTTAGCCAGAACTATAGCAAAAATCAAGGGCAAATGTTAGAAACAAATAATGTGAAAGTTGGCAGTTTCATTAGAAAGGAAGTACCCGCAGATCTGAGGGAATGGAGAGCTTAGTTATTGAAAATAATAGCTTTAAAAAGAAAGTAGTTGTTTTGCAGTAGACAAATGGCTTGAGGGCATTTCAAGAATTGGGAAGATCTTATCCTTTTTTAGCTCAAGGCTACAAAAGAGTAAAAAACTCCTTTGGAAACCATTACTTAAGAATGGGGGACTCTCTTCTGTCTTGTCTTTGAGGCCCAATATTGTTCGCATTGTTTCACTTTATTCTGATTAATTTTTTTGGTCTTATTATATACTCTGTTTTTATTGGTTTTATTGTATTTTTTTTTTGGTTTGATTTTACTATACCTGTTGGAATGGTCAACTATTCTGAAAATAACAAGATATAGTATAGTAGCTATTGTTTTCATAGTATCTTTCTTTGAAGTTCTGTACCAGTTCTACTGCTTTGTTTTGATTGACTTCATTATGTTGTGTTTTGTTGGATTTTACTATCTTTAAAATAAAAAATATTTTAAAAATTTTAAAAAATTAAAAAAAAAAAAAAGAAAAGAAAAGCACTCCAGGGAACACCGATCAAGAAGGACCCTCTAGGGAATTAGTCTCCTAGGATTAGATTCACATGGTTTAGCCATTTGGGTACTTGATGACCTCTGGATCCATGATCTAAGGGGACTTGGCTACAGCTTGAATTGGTGTAGATCTTAGCCTTATCCACATGGTACTGGTTTTATAAGCAATGCAGAATGGAAGAATTGTGGGCTTAAACTTTGGATTTGAACTTTTCAACAATGCTGGAATTATTAAAATTTTACTGACTCTTAGAGATAGATTAAACACATTTTTAATGATCAGATGAACTTGAGTACTAGGGGCCAGAGATGGAATTTCATAGTTTAGATATAAATATTCCCTGAAAGTGTATATCATGTATTCAGAGCTGGGGCTTTTGGAAGGTTATTGGATTATGGAAGAGCTATAACTGACTTGCTGTTTGGAGGTCAGCCTATTTGGGTGCGAACCTCTGGGGATGTGATTTTTACTTTGTTCACTGAGTACCAGGACATTGAACAGACTTCCTCTACCAGACCATTCCACATTTTTGTTTTTGCTTTGCATCTAACCAAACATGGACTGAAAGAAGAGCCAAATAAACCTCTCCTTCTTTAAACTGTATCAGATATTTGTCTTAGTGACAAGAAGAGACTAAGACACATATGATTGAGATGAAAATAGAGGCCAGATTGCTGATCAATCACTGAAGTTAACTGCAGCCTTTTCTGAACTGGATAAGTGTCATAGAGTACAACTTGACTTACTTAGTAAAAAGTGTGAAAAAGTGAATTTGCAACTGGAATTTTTTACTTAAATGACATTTTACAAGCATCATTCTAAAGTTCATTTAAGAAACAATTTTACAAGCACCATTCTAAAGTTCATTTAAGAAACAATTTGGACAAAGATAGCCTAGAAAATTTGAAAACTCATGTAATAATTAATAAATGTCAAAGCATACAGTAATGTTCCAGGAATCAAGACAGTGTGGATATGGTGCTGGAACAAATTAATTAATGGAAAAGACAGAAGTTCAGGATAGTTCATGTGTCCATGCAATTTTCTTATATAATAATATTGACATTTAATATTACTAGAGAAAAATGATCTATTCAATAAATAAAATTGGGGAGAAGATATCATAGTTGGATCTGAAAATAAAATTTGAGATTATTTAAAATCTAAGTGTTTAAAAGTATCACAAATCATGTGGAACACCTCTTTGTAATTGCTATGAACTGACTTGTATCTATCCAAACTTCTCATGTTGAAGCATCAACCTCTAATATCACTATATTTGAATATTGAAATATTTGGAAATAATTAAGAGTAATTCAGTTGATAAAGATGGATCCTAAGTCAGTAGAATTGGTTGCCTTATGGAGAAAGAGAGAAAGAGATCTGTCTTTATGCATATGCATCAAAGCAAGGCTATGAGAGTGCATAATAAGAAGGTCATCACTGGCAATTTAGGAAAGAATCTTTACCAGAAATCAACTCTGCTAGCATCCTGATCTTGGATATTCCACCTCCAAACATGGAAAATAAATTTCTGTTGTTTAAGCCACCCAGGTTAAGTATCCTGTTGTGGCATTTCAAGCTGAATAATACAGCAGTGTTAAAATAAAGAACATCTTTTAACCATATTATAAAAACTGAAAGTCAAAAGTTAAAAAGTTTTACTGAGTTTATTGCATGAAAACAGAAAACATCTATGTCATGGAAACTGCCATGTAAAAAGAGAAGAGAATACTGTTTACTATGTACATAAAACATAAAAATGAGAAATTTCTAAAATCAAGAAGAAAACAAACAATTCAACAGAAAAATAGACAAATAAGGTAAGTAGGAAATTTGCTACATTTCAAATGACAAATAAATAAAAGAAACACTGCTTAATCTTATAATGACCAAAGAAATACACAAAGGAATAAAAAGAACATGATTTCTCCTCATCAAATTATTGAAAATTAGTAATATCTAGTATTGTCAGAATGCAACAAAATATCGTTCTCGTGTAACAAGAATTAATATTGTAATCTAATACAGTGCTTTTGAAGACTATTTTTCAGTACTCATTATAAATTAAAACGCTTATCTCATTTTTCCATCAATGCCCATATTCAGATTATGTAATAGATGTGCCTTTGCTGTGAGCAAACATATATTCATTGTTTGGAATAGCAAAAACTGGAAAATAACCTAGATAGTACACTTCACAAAATTATGATACAATCCTATATGTGCTACTTTATAGGAGCAAAAATGATCCTTATATATTTTATTTATGAGAGAGGAATCCACTAAAAACACTTAGGGATAAAATTAATTAACAAACTTGTGTATTTGCTGTCATTTACACATATTTTAAAACCTGTGCTGCATGTATGTGTATGTGCCTAGAAATTTATAAAAAGAAAAAAAGAATAGAAAAAATGCAAACTTTTAAGTTTTACTTCTAGAAGTGGAAGTAGTTTCAAAAGAAACATTTTGTTTATATAGCTTAGCCTTATTGCATGAGTACTAACAATTTAAAATAAATGCAATTATCATTTATTCTGGAAAATGAGAACAACTGTTAGTATCATTATAAAACAGTTATTTTTGGTAATAATAAAGCTATAAACATTCATAATTTGTTACAAAATAAAGATAACTACTTGTACAAGTTCTGTAGGATTTCTTTTCTTCTGTTGATTGATTGATATTAAAACTCTACTGGATTAGAAAAACAATGGATGCACTAACATTTTCTTCAGTAGTAAGTCAATTCAGGAAAATTAGAATAGGTACATTCCTACTAAACATTTCTTCAATTTGTCCCTTTATTTTCGGAAAATATTTCCTTAGTTCAGACCCTCATTGTTTGTCAGGTTTATTTAAAGGAACTACTGGATAACCTTCCTTCTTCTAAACTCTCTTCCTTCTACGTTTGTTCTTCCTATTAGTGTTATTATTGTCTTTCTGTCTAAATTTAACTACTTAAAAAAAAAACCTCTGTCCTTCAGTCGTGTCCATGTATTCAGAATATATTTATGTTCCTTAACATGACATTAATATACATTTATGATCCCGTTCTTGAGGATTTTTGTAATTTTACCCTTTCCAGTTTGTCAAGAAAGAGCTACAGTTGGAGCTGAAGATATCAATGAGTCAGGCCAACTGCAGCTTTTCAGTAGTAACTCACAGCCACGTCCAATCTGTATCCCAGCAGGGAATGAAGGACAAGTAGTCTGACACTGTTCACCTCTGTTCTCTCAATCACCACCATATCTCCAGTTAGTGAAGTCCATCCAAAACTAGAGGGAAAGGAGACTGAGGAGGCAATCCCTAAGGATCTGGGGCACAGAGTAGGGTAGAAAAAGGGTGGAGGGAGGTCTATAGATATGTAGTAGTACAAGAAAACATGCTCTCCAAATCACCATGTATTCAAATGATATCTATCATTCATAGCTTTAGTACTTGTAAGAATGCTCTTCACAGACTAATTACCATGTCTGGCTAATTTCTTTTCAAAATTGAATTCAAAAAGTCTTGAAATACTTAAAATCAGGCCCAGAACTGCAATAAGAATTAAAGTTCTAGGCTGGTGCACTATTATTATTGCTTTCTACCTAGGACAGAAGGTATCTATTATAGCTTGTAAAATACATTCAGGTGCAAAACAATGAACCTGTAATACATGACTTGGAGCTATGGAACACAAGAAACTATGAAATATAATTAGCAACCTAAAATGGAAAATTAAATAACAAACTTTGCTTGTGGGAATATCTGAATGTACAGATAATTTTGCAATTATAAAAGACAAGAGGGGCATTAATGAGGATTACATTTGAGGTTCTCAAGTGTCTCTGATACAATATTGAAATGTCCTATGGAAGAAAAGTGACTTTTTAAAAAAAACATATTCTCTAGAAATCTTGTTGACACATTTCCTGACCTGGACTGTGTAGCGTGTCTTGTATGTATCCCACCTGTGAGCTCTCTTGCTGATGGTGCATGTGCACTTAGTATGTCGGCAAGCTTCCTTTTGTTTTTAAGGAAAGTACCTCAGTCTCAAAGTAGAAGAATTTTATACTTAAATACTGGAGTAATGGTTTTGGAAATATGGGAGACACTTCAGAGTCTCCCACGTGTCTTTATGTTTCATAATTTTATTTGCTAAAAATATTATAGAAATGCTGCCAATAGCCTTTGGTAAGAATCTAATTAACAATGAATGAGTAGAGTCAATAGAGATATTGTTATATAAGCAAATAGAACAAATCTTACTAGGTATAATGCCAGTCTACATCTTTAATTATAAAACATATGTCTAAATTAAATTTTCATGTGATATAGTGCATGCAGATTTTCTAGGATAAACAGCAATATTTCAGAAAATTAAACCTTAAAATAGCTTGCAAATAAGTATTGAGACAGCAAATCAATAGAATATTCAAGGCAAGAACATTTCAGACAAGGACAAAGTATTGATTCTAAATGTGAATGCATTTGGATTCATAGATTTATGTTAACTCAATTTGTTTCTAATCTTTAATTTTTAGAAATCATAAATACATTTTAAAAAATGTATTATTGACATTGCAATTGTCTAAATTTTATTGAGGGAAAATTTTATTATATCCTTAGTGACATGATAACAAATATGAACATGACGAATACTCTGTTCACATTACAGGATAATGCGTCAATAATATGAGCACTTTTTCTACAATGTTAAATTCCCTGGGTTTACCTTTCTGTATTTGGTTTCCCAATGTATCCTCCCTATTTTTTTCTTAATTAAGATATAATTCATATATCATAGATTCACATTTTGGGGAATTGTTTTTTTTTAGGTACTAGGGATCAAACTCATGACCTCACACCCGACAGGCTGGCACTGTGCCAAGGAAATTTTAAAATATATTCACATTTTTATAAAACTATCACCAGTATCTTATCTTGAACAGTTTTAAATATGCCATAAAAAACTCCATACCAACGGGCAGTTAACTCCTACCAAACCCTTGCAGCTACTGATAATCTATCTTCATATGTTTGCTAATTTAGAACATTTTACGTAAGTGGAATGAGCTAACATATAACATTTTGTGTCTTTTTTTTGAAGTAACAATCATTTGAAGGTTCATCCACATTGTAGCCTGAATTAGTACTTTATTTCCTTTTATTCTTAATCAGAGACCTTCACATGGATATATCACGTTTTGTCTACTTAATCATAATTTGATGAATATTTGAGTTGCCTCCACTTTTTTGGCTATTATGAATAATGCTACCATGAATATTTGTACAGAAGTATGATTTCAATTCTCTTCAATATATATCTAGAGTAGAATTGCTGAGTTACATGGTAATTCTGTTTCACTTGGTGGAACTTCAGAGTTTTCTAAAGCATTGTATCATTTTAGATTCTCATCAGCAAAATATGAAGTTTCCGACTCCTCCACAACTTTTCCAGCACTAGTGTTTTAGTTACTGTACTTTTTACTATGTCCATCCTTTTCTCCATTCTTAAACTAAAAATCCAGTTAGTACATCAAAATATCCTCTTCCATCATGAGCATTAACTATTTCAGATAACTCGGTAATTAAATTTTTCTCCCAATCATTGTTTTTGTTATTTCAGTCATGGAAAACAGCCTTGTTATATTTATATATGGGTTTTATACTTTATTAGTTTATTTAGTTAATACACTTACTGAAGAATTAAATGATTCTTGTACATTATACTTGAAAAAAGTCTCATTCTGCAAAGACTACAGAATATCAAAGCCCTATGTATTAAAACTGAACTTTCAGTTGGCTTCTTATGTGACCTTTGGAAAGTTATACAAAATTGCCCTTTATTTCATTTTTTATATCTGTGAAACACAGAAAATGTGGCATACATGAAAAGAGATTGTCATGGGAATTATATGACTTAGTTTACTACTGATGCAGCAACTTGCTGGGTAAAACAAGTAAATTTATTATTATCTGTGGTTATCACTGGGTCAGTATCAAGATGTCAGCAAAGCTGGGTTCCTTGCTGTAGATTATGATCAAAATCTGTTTCTTTGTTTTTTCCAGCTTCTCACCATGTCCCTACATTCTTCTGGCATGTAGCCCTCTCCTCCCATCCCCCCATGCCTGCAAAGGCAGGTGTAGAGTCCCTACTCTTCCATTTTCCTGACTTTCTGCACCCAGCCAGAAAAAATTCCCTACTTATGCAGACTCACAATTAGAACAAGCCCTCATAAATAATACAGAATAATGTTTTCACCTCTAGGTCCTCAATCTTGATCAGTGCAAGGCAATGCATTTTCGTAGTGTACAGACTGAGATATGAACACTTTTGAAGAGCCCTTATTTTGTCTAACAAAGTGAGATGATATAGATCTCAGGAAAAGTAAAGATCTTGTACATTTCCTTTTTAATTACTTTAAGTAAGTACTACTTGATTGCTATGTTTTAGATATAAAATGTCCCCCCAACATTTTATGTGTTTAGAGGTGAGTGGACCATAGAGGTGCCATAGTCATCAGTGGATTCATCCAATAATGAGTTTAGTAGCTGAGTGATCTGTTTGGAGGTGGGGCCTTGTTGGAGGGTCTGTAACTGGAGTCTGACCTAGAGGGCATTTTCTGGTCTCTGCATTCTCCTTTCTTTCTTATTGTCTATTTCCTGATTATTATGATGTCAGTAGCTTTCTTCTGCCCAGGGTTAGCACCAGTTGAACATGGATTGAACCCACTAAATTATAAGCCAAATAAACCTTTCTTCCTTTAAGTTGTGTCAGGTATTTTATCTCAACTCAAGAAAGCAATGTAGACAATGGTAAAATAGTAAAAGCCTTCGCTTCCAAGGGATCATGATGATAGTGACCAAATCTGAGAACTATATGTAAAGACTTAAAATATAAACACTATTATTTTTCTAGTGTAATTCTTGCCATGGAGTGTTAGTATAGTCATGTAAACTTCTATGTCCCAGATGAATAACTTGTCATTAAGTAGTTAAAGTATAGTCATTACTGGACAGCATCATTTCAACTTTTCTCTTCCAAGACATGCTAGTGACACTTGAACAGACTCCATTTTTGTGATCTGATCATCACAGTCCTTTCTTACACCTGAAGAGACACCAAAGAAACCTCGATAGAAGAAAATAATATTGCAACTATTCTAAGAAGTAGATTATTGGCTTTGGTCCCTGTGATGAGTCACATTTTCCTTTCACTTATTCGTAGCAATGTCTATGACTTCTAGATCTCTAAGCCTTCATTTAGAGACATCAAAGCTATTACGCACAATTTCTAAATGGATTCCACAGTTTTTAGAAAGCATAGATATTACCTTCATAATTACCCAATCTACAATTATGAACTATGTCATTTCCAATTACTTTCTTGCTCCATTCTTGTACATGCACACACACCAGACACACACGCATGCACACACGTGCACAGTTCTTTCTTCAACATACCTGGTGCAATGGCCGGAACTTCACTCTTTGACAACTTCTGACATTAACAAAGATTGGGTAAGATTGATGTAGTAAATTATCTTACAAATATTCACCACAACTGCCATGATAAATATGTGTCTGCTAATAATGGCTCGTATTCTATTAGAAAGGAAAATGCCACAACACATCAGTTTATTAGTGACACCACAAATGTCAAATTTCAACTTCAAAATTTCCTTTTCTGTAGTAGAAGTAGTTTTTGTCCAAGGGAATTAATTCTGAAGCAGGAATGGCCTATGGATCACTACTTTTTATGGTATCAAAAAATTCAGTTACAGATTTTTTGAATGAAAATTAATTCTTGATTTTTTTCGCAATTCTGGCTCCGCATTAACTAGGGTTTTCAGATCAAAGCCACCAAATTATCATGAAAATAATTACTTTGTCAAAAATGGCAGTAAAGAAATGATATTTTCTTCATTTTGTCAATATTTGCCAAATTCAAAGTATGTTCTCGGAGAAATTCAGCCAGAGATATTTTAATCAACTCCTAATTAGGAGTCATTTAGATGTCACTGATCAAAACGTAGGAAGAGAAAGTTGGTATTTAAGGATTATACAGGAACCTTCATATCCAACCTTTTCCTAAGAAGACCCCAATAGGTAAACAGAAACTGTAAATATCGGTTTACCACTATGACTTGGACACTAAATTTCTTGGAGAGGTTAAGGAGGACAGTTGTGTATTTACCTTGAATATGTGACAGCACAGGGAAAAGGTTTGTTTTATTTTAATGGGGAAAAATGTATACATACAGGGCCAAATTGACAGGTGGAACAGATTGCCCCAGGTCAAGTATTGTTGCCTCTGAAATCACTGTCACTGTACGACATTACCTGTCCTGCGCTGGCAACCTCTAAAATAAATTAAAGATTTTATTTTCTCAAGAAAAAAACAAGAAGTTATAATCTATATCATGTATAAATTACCAAAAGATTTCTGCCTAGTTTTAGCCAAATGACATAACTCAAAGCTAAAGAAGAAAAGTTTGCATATGTATGAATATTTCTATTACAGATATATCATATCTCTATATTATTATCCTATAGATACAATATAGTTATCATATACCTATAATATATAATAAGCATAATATTGAAATATACACACATATTTAACTGATGCATATTTACAAGTATACATTAATTATAATATATATTATGTTTTTCTCTCTATATATATACATATGTATATGCTTTTACTATAGGCGTCAGGCTGAAGGTATGACAATACAAAGCTTAGAAAGGAGATGTATGATCCTCTGTCCACTGCTGTTTTCACTTTAATTAGTAATCTACTTTTAATAGTTGTGAGCAAGATAAGGCAAAAGGAAGCAAGTAAAAAATTGCCTATAGTCCCAGTATAAGCACAAACTTATTTTTGGTGTGTTTTCTCTTCTATTTCTCTGAAAAAATATTTTATCTTTAATTTTGTATGATTCCAGGTTATAGAATATTTGCAAAGAAGACTACGTATATTGCCTGATATTTTTATCCAGAATTTAAGAAATAATAAGTTTTAGCCCCTTTTGTCATGTGACTCTCACTCTCAGACACATGCATGCAGACACACATCTATATATTTATGCATAAACATTTGTAGTCACATACAAATGTCAACATTGGTTTTCTGAAACATTTGAGTGTTAGTTGGACCCACCATATCTTCAGAAATAAATATCCATAAAATTCAAAATCTTTAACATTATTACATTTTCCAATCCACAGTTTATATACAATTTTGCCAAATGTTCCAGTATTGCATTTTATTTAGGTTTTTTTTTAGCACAATAGCTAATATAAATTATACAGTGAATTTATTTATCCTGTCAAGTTAGCACTGGCTAATCTGATAAAATTCCTCAGTCTTTCTTTCTTTGTCTTTCTGGACCAAGCTTGACACTTCCTAAGAGAAAATGTCTGTTATTTTGAAGAATGTCAATTGGCATTTTTCTGGGCTTTACTCATGGTCTGATTTACATTAAGTCTACATTCTAAGAATGAAAGAAAACAACACTACTTTGTTTGAACATCAAGATTATGGCATTTGGTCACCTGGCCAAGTGATGTCTGCTAGGATTTTTCTATCATAAATTATTCTTCCATTTACAATTAGTTTTTAATTTGCAACTGGATACTTTTACACAATATAAATATTGTGCCTAAATTTTCATCATACTTCCATCAATTACTTTTAGCAAACACTGATGATTTTTACCTATAATTTCGATAGTTATTATTGACTTTCTATTGATAGAGATGTCTTAATTTTTCTGTTTTTTATTTTAAAGAGAATAAAAAATAATAAAAATGGTAACAGAATTTCAAAACAAAATGAAAGGAAATTAAAAATTGTTGTTGTCTTCAAAATAGTTGCACAGATTACCAGATATAGGCTTGCAAAATTGATCAAACAATATAAGCAGAATGACTAGTACAATTATCTTAGCTTTCTTGTAAATACATATATATAATATATATACATATATATACACAAGAAATATATATATAAACATATTTCTGTTTCTTCTTTTCTCCTTTCCCTCACCTCAGTTGTTCTTTACTTTTGAGCTGTTTCTTTAGCTTTCACAGTATCTATTATACCTTTTGAATCTTATTTACTCTCAGTTTCTTACACTAGGGAGACAATATGTTTATGCATGCAATTCTGATTTATTTCACTTTTAAGTGCAGTCTCCAGTTGCATATATTTACCTATAAAAGCCTCGAGTTTATCTTTCTTTACAGTTGAGTAGTACTCCATTATATAAAAATACCGTATTTTTAAAATTCGTTCCTTGGTTGATCAGCATTTGCGGTGTGTCCAAGATTTAGCTACTATAAATTGTGCTGCTATAGACATGTGCACATATATTGTTGTGGTATGATGCTTTCAATTCCTCTGGAAAAATATCCAGAAGAGGAATAGCTAGTTTTTGGAGGAATCACCACACTGATTTCCACAGTGGTTGCACCAGTCTACAGTCCCACAAACAGTGGAGAATTTATTCATATGTATTCTAACTTAATGGTTTACTATTTTACTCAAGGGATTATAATTTATTATTACCAATATTATTGTCACTTTGATGATCAATATGATGGACTTAGGCTATAGGAAATTTTTCAATATTTTGACTCATCTGCATTATTTCTTTACCATTGCCTTAATTTATGGAACTAAACAGTGCCAAACCCACAGTGAATTTTCTCACTTCTAGACTCAGCATCAATCTTCATTTCAGTGTATCTTGGTTCCTCTAAATAGAGACTGTTATTTAGAATCAGAGGTTGATTAACTCTTGTCATTCTGACTGACTTCTTACTTCCTCTAGACTCAGTTAGATGTAGTTAGCAGATATATACCCTGTGCACATAAGCCTATATGTTATACAGATGCATTTATATAACATACAGACACAGCTACATATTTCTAACTGTCTAGTAATAACTATGAGTTTATATGAATTCCAACCCAGGGACATTGAAACGGTCTATTTTGTTCTCATTTCATGTTGGTTACTCCCTTCTTCTATACTAGATTATATTTTGAACCGTTGGAAAACCAAAAAAAATAAGTAAATCAACAAATCAATAAATTGTGCATGTGTATACATATACAATATTAAGATTTCATTTACATATAATAATGTTAACCCTTTAAAATTGTGAAATTCAGTAACTTTAGTACATTCAGTTATTGTAGTTAGGTTCAGAACATTTTTATCACTTCTCTCCCTGAAAGTCTCATATTCAAAATTGATCACTTTCTACCCTCTATCAGAAGTGAATATTAATTCACTTTATGTTTCTATGCATCGACCTATTTTGATTTCATATAAATGGAATCATAAAGTTTCTGGCTCTTTGATTCTAACTTCTTTCATTTAGTGTGATATTTTTAACATTCATTTGCTTTGGAGGATTAATCAGAGCTACATTTCATTTTGTGGTTGAATAACATTCCTTTTATGTGTTTATGACTTTTGTTTGTCTTTTCATCGGTTGATGTGCATGTGGGTGGTTTCCACTCATTTGGTCATTTTGAGCATTTGTGCACTTACTTTTGTGTCAACACATACTGTCAATATTTAGTGTGTACTAGGTATGACAGAATCACATAGTGAATAGTTTTTAAAATTACAGTAAAATATACATTGCCATTAATCTTCCTAAAGCTACCCCACCCTTTGCTTCAAGCACACTTATCTCATCATTCTTGTCACTTTCTGAAACAATTCTGAAAGTCCTCTTTTAGGGGTGTCATTATGAGGTGTGATTAAAACTATTATGAAGGCTCCTGACCAGTGCCCTCCAACAGAAAGGTAGACTGGGAAAAACAGTAGCTTGTGCTCTCATCCACCTTATTCACCAGATCTGCCACCATGAAATTTCTGGCTCTTTCTCAGAGTAAGAATGAAAGGTAAACACTTTGAACGGATTCAGGACATCAAGGTAACCCCAACAGCGCAACTAATGACAGCCTGAAAAGGTAATATCCAGAGTTGCTTCAGAAAGAGGCAAGGAAATGGGATAAGTGTGTTTGAAATGAAGGAAAGTATTGGGGTGGGGCGTGTTGGTGGCAATATCTCTTTCACTATAACAATTTTTAATTTATTCATTTACCTTATGTTTTGATTGTATCTCCTATTAGATTGGTATATAATTGTTGTATCATATAGTAGGCATATATTTAGCATTCTGTAGAATTTCAAACAGTTTCCCAAAAAGATCACACCATTTTTCATTGCCTCCAGCACTCTGTGCAGATTCTAATTCCTTCACTTCCTTAACATCACTTTTTCTTTATGCCCATTCTAGTAGATGTGAAACTGCCTCTAATGGCTTTAACTTGGATTTCTCAAATATATAATTTTATTCATCATCTTTTTATATACTTATTGACCATATTTTTGTGTATTTGTTTGGGGTAGGTGTAAATATCTTTATACATATATAGAAAATTATACAAAAGAATTGCATATTATTTGCTTTCCTATTTATTTAAAATAATAAATGTATGTTTATCATACAAGTATGAATATCTTATATACAAAATATAAAGGAAAGCACTCACTCTATTGTCCAAAACCAGAGATAATCTTTTCTCTTGTTGCTGAGACAAAATACCCAAAACCCAGAGTTAAGGGGGAAAAGATTTATTTAGCTCACAATCTGTGGAGGTTTCAGTCTGTAATCGCCTGGCTCTAGGGCAGGGTGGCATGACAGACAAACATTGCAGTGAAGAAAGAGTTCATGGTGGGCAGAAAGTTTCAAAGCAAGCAAGAAAGAATCAGAGCTCTTTCTATCCCTTATATCTTATCCCAGCTACTCATGGCTGGTAGCAATCCCATCCTTGATGCTAACATTGAACCATGAGTCAATCCCAGTGTGACACACCCTAGATCCTCTGAAAAAGGCCCACCTATGAGGCTTTGAGGGAGTGTGTAGACACAAGCCATAGCAGCATGGTAACCATATATGATATAGTTGTGTATAGTGACAAAGAACCTTGATTTGTCTACTTCTTTGGATTAAGAAACATCTAGTAGATTAGTAAAGCATATTAATGGGTGTGTCTAGGTGTTGCATGGAGGCATGGTCCTGGAGTACTATATATGGTCTCTCCCCCATTCCTTTCCACCACTGTTCCTGTTTGGCTGGCTGCAATGAACTGGGCAGCTTTGCTCACCTGTGCCATTACATCAAGTCATTTCTGCTCGGAAGCCTAGCAACCATGGATCAAATCACTTGAACTGAGACCTAAATGAAGCTTTCTTTCTTTAAATTGCAGTCATTGTGTGTTACGTGTATTGTATCCAGAAACGGGAAAGCCAAATAATACACAGATGTATGCACACCTTATATATGATGCTCTTTATTTCATTTAAATTAAAATATCAATAGCATGGTAGCATGCATATTCTTTTCTAAAACACTGTTATTAAATCTTTCAGGTTCTATTTCTAAAGTACATAGAGAACCCTCATTCTTCTTAAAAATTGTATTATATTATTTTGTATATGAATCATAGTTTCCTTAATTTTCTATTGACGATCATTTAGAATTATTTGTGAGTTATAGCATTTTCTGTATTATAAACCGTGTTGTAATCACTATACTAGCATATATGTCTTTGGTTTTACTATATTCAAAGTCAGAACATTAAATATGTTCGACTGATAGTTACTTTTGATTTAAATTTTTACTATACAGACTAAACAATATATGACAATAGAGACAAGGAAAAACAAATTACTCTGCCTTTAGACTTTCCCTTATAGAGATTGAATCATAAAAGAATAGTTCAATCAGAGAACTAAAAACATCTATCTATGATATTAATCAAGAGAATAACGGTAAAGATTATGGGACACCATTTACTGAAAGCTCATGAAATGCCAGTCAGTGAGTTAAACTACTTACTTAGTTCCTGAAAAAAAAAAATCCTATTAGGTAGATGGTGTTATAATATCCATTTCAGAAATGAAGAAATTAAAGTAAGTTAATTCAAGTCACTTACTGGAAGCCATTTTCAGTGCGAAAATTCAGCTTCATTATGCATAATTCGAGGGCTGTTTAGTATCTTCACCTCAGGAAATATCTAATTCAAGATGTTATTTTGCCATTCTAGTGTATATGAAAATGATTTATAATCTGTTAAATAATAAATGAGGAAGTAATAAAATATTTTGATAATTATTATAATTTAACTATATCATTTATTATGATTTTTCATTTATGTCACTTAGAAATTCACAAATGGCCAAGCATGTAAATATTTGCCACTGTTTTGCAATGCCAGTTGATAGATCATTGTATCCTACTCATGTTTGAGTATAGGAGGTCTACAAAAGAGGGAGGTGAGGGAAAACATAATCTTCTTTATTTCACATATACTAGTAATAGCTAATTATTCTTTAATATATATGTTAACTCATTTAAACAACTTTGCAATGGACTGAAGCCTTTTTTTTATAAAAGGTTATGGGCATGTATTATAGAATTCCATGGCATCTACTTAGATATTCAAGACAAAACTATTGATTTCTTCTCTCTCATTCTTCACAGTTGCAGGGTCAAATTTGGTTGGTATTTTTAACTTAGAAGGCCTCTTACATCTGTTCCTTGCTTTATACATTGATTAAGAATTCTACACAGAGAAGAAGCAGGAAGCGTGTCCTTCCAATCTATGTAGGGATCCAGAGAAACTAGATAATTTACCTTAAAGTAGGACCAAGGCAAAGAATATGTTCTCTAATTAGGAAACATGAGGGCCAATGTTGAAAGAAAAAGGATTTTAAAGTAGAACAGAGAAAATCTTCACCAAGCAATTCCCCAAGTGCCTCCCATAGTTCCCAGCTAGGGGAGAGGCAAAGAACCTAAAAGTGTTAGACGTGGACTTGCTTAAACTTCCTGCTTCGAATTTTCAGTTTTCATCATCCAATGCTTATGCATATTTACATGGGCTATAAAAATACATCAGATTCATTGGACCTTAAAAGGGAATTTGTTCTAGAACATGAAGCTTTCTCTTTCTCCCCATGTATATTTATGGTGTATGTTTATATATTTGTATCTCCAAATTTCTGTGTCTCTTTATCTATATATCTGACTGCTGTTTTCTGTTCTTTTTATTTTTTAATAACTGCTGCAACAGTAATAAATATGTTGTTACTTTAAACTGCAGTAGTTTTTGGAGCTAAGAAAGAAGAAGCAACATCAAAGGAACTGATAAGAGCATAGTGAGTGATCATCCTTATTCCATGGCTTATTTCCCCAATCTAAATATTGAAAGCATGCATTTTAAAAGTCATGTAAAAATATTATGACTAGAAAAAACTTTCCATGGATTTTATTCTTATTGGTAATATTTTATCTGTGGTCTATCTTTCTATCCACTCTAGCAGAAGAGCCACGGCTTGAGAAAATGAATCATTTAAAATCATTTGGGGCTCATTCAAACTTGATTTTATACTTAAAAACATATGCAAGTTTAAAATTGCTACCAAAATAATACAAACAATACTCTGCAGTAACTGATGAAATATGTTTTCTATTTTTTTGTAAAAATACAGGAGAACATGTAAATATTATTTGTATTGGGAAGACAACATTGTGAAATCTTCATGAATGTGAATTGTGCTTTCATCAGAAATGCTAGCTTTTCCAAACTCTGGGGACTTCTCTTAGTTCATATCACTGTACATGATACTTTTGTTTGCCTGCTAAGTTCTCTGCTAATAATTTCGGAGGGAGAGTTTGTTGGAAGAGTACACCTAGGAGTGGTGGAAAAGAAAAATATACAGAACTAAGAGAGAAGAAGCTGATGGAGGACAAAAATATGACTCAAATATTCTCAAAATGATTTCATCTGAATGTGTTCTCAAATAAAAATTTGTCATTAAAATAGAATTCCCAAATATGTTCAGACAAAAGGGCTCAATTTTATTTTATTATTTTTAATCTGAATTTTCCTGAATAGAATTTTAAATACTTTGAATACTATTATTTGGACTATATTATTAGATTTACAAAAATACTGTATAAATTGCCTGATTTGGATGGATTCAGTGTACAGATTCTATTATCTTGTGTGTATTCCACTTCTACGGGATAAGATTGTACTCTTACAGATATCCAGCAAAACTGTCTGCTTACTGAATATGTCTTTCATTATCTAAGTAGGGTATTCAGTGAGATTCTCTTTTGATCTCTTCCCAGTGCCTTTTTAAAACTTGATTAGAATTTTCCCGGGATAATACCCAAATGAAGAGATGCCTGCACAATCCTGTAGCTCCAGCTCTAGGCTGCATCAAGCCGCTATCATGTGATAATGTTTCATGTGATAATTTTCCTGTTGCTGGAATAAAATGCTTGATATATGTAACTTAAAATAGAATGTAGTCTTTTTTTCTCATAGTATCAGAGTTTTTAGCCTGTGATCAACTGGCTCAAGGCAGAAACATCATGGTAGAAGGGTATGGGGGAACAAAGTCTTCATTTCAAGCAGGTCAGAAATCACAGAACAGGGGAAGAACCCCAAGAAATTTGGGTTGGGCATCAGGTAGAACTGCTGAGGTAATGCCCCAGTGATCCACCCAGACACAATTAGAAGTATACTTTACTAATCCTGTAGGACAGTGGTGGCAAACCTGTGGCACGTATGTCACAGCACAGTGTTTGTATCACTGAAAACTCTAAAAGTTTGTCATCAGTGTTCTAGGGGGTCTCTCAAGCCGAATCAAGTAGACTATCTAGATTCACCATTACAGTCTCCTGCTTGTCAGTTTGATACCCAAACATATTTTCTTAAACCAGACTTAAACACCAGATTAAAGTAATAACAAGTTCATAATTATGCCTAATGATACAACTTTCTTGTGAAAACCAAAAATGCAGTAATTCCTTCCCCAAAACCTCAATTCCAGTGTTGTTCAAAGGTTCGTGTCCTTTGAGTTTCAATAAGTCTTTAGCTATGAACCACTTTAACAAACAAACAAACACACAAACAAACAAAACAGTTATGTAATCCCAAGATACAGGGGCACAGGGTAAACATTTCCATTCCAAAAGGGAGAAATGGGGGAATAGAAGAGAATAAGATCAAAGATCTTGAAAAGACAAAAACTCAGCAAGGCAAACATTAAGTCATGCAACAATATCTCTGGCATCCAGGTCACCCAATGGCGAGATGTAAGTTCCAAAAGTCTGAGGCAGCCCCACCACTATGGTCTCACTGTTTGCAGCCCACACAACCTTTTACTTGGGCTCTCTTTGGCAGACATTCTTATGAGCCTTCCAATCTTTACAGCTCTGACTACAATCACTTATCCAATTCTGCTTACAACATTCTAGGTCTTCTCTTGCCTGCATCTCCAAACCTTTCTAAACTCCTTTTATGAGGAGTTCTAACAAATCACACGATCAATTATAGTCGCAATAACGACTTCTTGGTACCAACTTTCTGTATTGATCCGCTTTCCTATTGCTGAGAGAAATAGCCAACAGACATAATTTTAAAGAGAAAATAGTTTATTTGGCTCACAGGTTCAAAGGCTTCAGTCCAGGGTCAGCAGGCACCAAGTTAGAAACATGGCAGAAGGGCAGCTACTCGCTTCATATTGACTGGAAGAGCCCTGAGAAGAAAGGGCCAAGGCTCAGATGTAATCCTCAAGTTTACACTTCCATGTCCTACCAGCAAGCATGCTTTACCAACCTTCCAGGGGGCCTCTAAAACCAAATCAGTTTAAGAATCAAGATCAACCCTCAGATGAATATAGACAAGGCTTAATGTGGTTGTTGCTAAGTGAGTAGTTCCAAGTATAGGAGATTCCAATTCTGCCATATAATTAATATTGTTTACTGTGAGACAATTAAATAAATACTCAAAAATTTCCAGATTGTGTCTCTTCACTATCATATCTACTAAGCATCTTTTACAGGCCAAATGAGAATTCAATAGGTATGCTTCCCTGTTACAATCACCACGTAATGTGCATATTAAAGCAAATCTCAAAGAGCAATGGTGGTGACTAGCACTGCTCACAGAGTTTAATTGTACTCATCTATATCCATGCCTCCTAAAATAGTAGGCATCTGTAGTTCTGGACATATGAAAGAGTTAAAAAAATGATGATAACAAGCTCACAGAGAGACAACTGAGAAACAGGGGAAAGTATTTTCTGATAATTGATTAAATTTATATTGAAAGGAAATAAAAAGATTTTTTACTGAATAATCTTCTTGACTCTTGTCTACTTATTAGAACTCTGAGAATGTCAAGTTCACTGACTTACAAAACAAATCTATTTGCTAATTTCTGACCTAGTAAGAAAAAAATTCCCTAAAAGATAGCTCTACAGGTGTCCCTTTAATAGAACATTGGATATAATAAACAATTAAAACAAGCAAAACACTTTCTCCTTGACTGAAACAAGCTATGAACAAGTATATTTTATTCCTCTGTGTGAAGAGATGCAACTATATGTTTTGAGGCTTGGATTGCTTTTTTTTAACTTCTATTTGACACATAACAGTTGCAAAATATCTATGGGGCAAATGTGTCATTTCAAAACGTGTATATGATGTGCATTGATCAGATCAGCGTGATTGGCTCATCTATCTCCTCCAGTATTTATCATTTCTTTGAGTTAGAAGCATTAAAAATTCTTTCTACTAGCTATTTTGAAATATAAAACTAACTGTGTCCACCTTAGTTATCCTGTTATAGAACATAAAATATTATCTTCTATCCAAATTCAACCCTATATTCACTAACCATCTTATCTGAACACCATTCCCCCATCTTCCCAGGATCTGGTACCATCTATTTTACTTTTACTTTTCTATGAGATCAACAATCTGGCTTCCACATATAAGGGAGAACATGCAGGAAAAGCAAAATTGATTGTTAATTTTTCAGTTCATGTCAAAATCCATTTGTATATGAACATGCAATATAGAAACATTTAATAAACTCAAATAATCATCAAAAATTTACTAGAAAAGACTTCTTATTTAGATGTTTTAGATAGAAATTAATATCTTCCATTTTTCTATTAGCTCAGATCCTAGATTTTCACCTAATTACATCACTTAGTTTCTTATCTTTTTCTTCTCAAAACTGTAGTCTATTAGGAAGGAAACAGAACAGTTACCCTGTAGTGGAACCATTCACTTTTACAACACAACATAAATTACATTGTTGTTTTGAAATATAATTATGAAATATAGAGTGAATTCCTGCAAAATAAACAAGATAATATTTAAAATGGCTGGAAGAAACAGACAAATATAGAGATCTTACATGAAAATACAATTTGTGGCTCACACAGAGAGTTTGACTTTTATAGGAGGTGTGATAGATAGATGTCCATCATGCTTCTTGAGTCTCGAAATTGTGTGATTTTATAGTATTAAAGTCTAGACACTCACAAGAAGGCACATGTGAGGAGACCAGGTACAAAAATGAAAGAAAAATGTCAGGCTAAACCTCAAACATGTAGTTTTTTGATAATAATGTAAATTCTTCAAGATTGTGACCCCACCAAAAATGTTTCTGTTTCTCTCTCTGACACACACAAACATGAAAGAAATTCTGTTTTTTAATAATATTTTAAAAAATTTTAAGTGCATGTTATTAGTGTATAATAGAGGGGTTTATTTTAGGGAAGTTGGTACAAGCATTTAATGCATCTTAGTCAACTGTAATCCCCTGGGTCTCTCATTTTTGCTCAGGCCTTCCACATGTCTCTTTCCTGTCTCCACAAAGCTGCCTCCTGAATTTCTGGTTTCTCACTTCTATTTTTAAATTATTTATTCGTTTATTTATTAAACTAGTTGTGTGTTTTTTAGGATTCTCATATAATAGAAAACAAGCAATTTTTAACTTGCTGATTCTGGGTAGTTTCACTTAACACGATGTTTTCTAGTTTCATTTATTTTCCTATGAATGACATGATTCTATTCATGAATTCATGATTCATTATATATATATATATATATATATATATATATATATATATATATATATATACTTTATCTATTTCAACAGCTTAGCTATGGTGAATTGTACTGCTGTAAACATGTGCATGGGTGAATCACTACTGTATGCAGTCCTTATTACTTTAGGAATATGTTCCAGTAATTTGCTCATTTTGATTTCATTTTAACACAGGGTAAGAAAAGGGGTCTAGTTTCTGCCTGTGACTCTGCAGTTTTCCTAACACCATTTGTTAAACATACTGTCATTTCTGCAGCATGAAGTTTTGGCCCCCTTTTCTAAAATTGGATGGCTGTAGATGTTTGGGTCTGTTTCTGCCTTCTATTCTCTTTTACTGGTATACATTTCTGGTTTTGTGCCAGTGCCATTTTTTTAACTGTAGCTTTATAGTTTAGATTGAAGTCTGGTATAGTGATATCTCTAGCGTTGCTCCTTTTGCTCAGGTTTGTTTTGGGTTTGGATCTTTTCTGATTCCAAATGTAATAAAGGATTGCTTTTACTAGTGCTATGCAGAATGTTATTGGTATTTTAGTTTTGAATTTCCTCTTGATTTCTCATTGTGAGTAATTGTATAGCAGGTAAGGCAGGTGGATGTCACCATGAAAATAATGCAAACAGTGTACTGGACCTATCTTTCAGAGACGGCTGCTGTGTCTAAATGGTACTAGTTGTCATGACTAGTTGCTACAATGGCACTGTCAAAGTCCTGTAATTTTTGAAGTGCCTGGTTAAATTTGCTTCCAGGGGTACTGCTCTTGCACTGTAAATTGATGTTATAGTTAAGTTTAGAGTAAATTGACCACCCTATGTCTCCTAGGCATATGTGATCTGTAATAGACACATTAACTATGAATTTTGACTTATTTAAAAGTACTATAATTTGAAATTGTAACTTGTCCTTCAAAGACGAAAATACTTGATGGTAAATGAGTGAACTTGAGAGATATGTGGTAGTTTGGGGGTATCATATGACAGAGATAGGGCTGATGGTCATAGTGCAGACTGCTGGCATAATGCATGCTATGATGAAGGCATTCATTGATTTAGTGATAGCAACCCTCTAAGACAGGGACCACAATCATTTGTAGATTCCTGATCATTATTTGAGGTTTTTCAACTTTAATGGTCTTTTACCCCTTTGATACTACAACCATTATAGAACTTACCTGAGGACAGAAGCACTTATTCGTTACTAAATATGTTAAAACGATAAGTGGAAAAGAATTTTTATCAGCTGTGAGCAACTGAAGTTTACTCAGCTGCCCTAGAAGTGTAATAGGCTTTCTCATAAGAGAGAACTTTATTTTTTGTTTAGAAAAACAATTTTTTAAGTATTAAAATGTGTTTTAAGGCCTTGTATAAATTTTAAAAACAAGAAGAGTGATAGGAAAAATACCTTGTCCTGCAAAAACAGAAAATAGTTTGCGGGTTTGGGTTGGTAGGCTAAATACTAGGGAATTTGGGAACCTAAAAGAGGAATATTGGATGAGGAATTTTAAATAGTAATTCCCAATGTCCTTCCAGAGCAGGATTATAAGAGGATTTTTACTTCTCAAAGTTTCTAGTACACTCAGTCTGAATAAGGCCTCAATGACAATAAATTCTCTCCAATGATTATGATTCTTAGCCAGGAGAGATAATCACTGCAGAGAAGGTAACTATGTCCCAAAATGGAGAGTAAGAAATTTTCCAGTTGAGTGAACAGGAACTGAAAAATGTTCAGTCCTAGAATATTTGCTGCACTAGGTATTTCATCCATCTTTAGCACAGATATTCTCTCTGTGGTGGATCATGTCACATAAAGCAATCTTGTCTTTTTGGGGTCTTGGGAAATGGAAATGAGGGTCCAATACTGGTACAAAGTGGTGCCACAGAAGAAAAGCAAATGCTAAGGTGAAACAGGAATAGTGCATGTGTGAACCATCAGGAACAAAAGTCAATCAAAAGGAGGTAGGGCATTTGATATACCTTATAAATCTTGTGGGGATGAATGATGTACTTCAGTTCAGAATTCCACAAGACATGCATAGTTTTGAAAAGAAAATTTGGACCAATAATTTTCATATTAAAAATTTATATTGAGGAAATAAATATGAAAAAATATGTGACTATTAGAGATATAAAGAAGATATGCAAATATATGCATAATAAAGTCACTGGTACACTGTTTATAACCAAAACAAATGAGAAATATTTTAAATGTTAAATAATAGGAGATGTTAAAATGTAACTAGCCATAGGAAAAAAGGTCTATGGTTATTATGAATAATTTTGCATGTTCACATTTACTAGTATAGTTTCTATATTGTTTCCCATGTTATTGTTATATAAAAAAAGCTTATCGTATAGTCTAATCCTATGTGTGAATATGCAGATAAGTAGAAAAATATGTAAGAAATGGGACCTTAATTATTTATCATTATACCATTTCCTTGTTTTTACTTTTGATAGACAATTTAACAAGCAGAACAACAACCCTGTACCATTGTTCACAAATAATTATAACATAATAGATATTTCAGTATATTTTATAAAGTGTGATTGTGGAAGATGTGGGTATCTTTGGGTGTTGAAACTTTTACAGGTTTATTTTTATATTAATTATTTTTTAAATCTAGGAAGATGATTGCTTTTACAATGAAAAGTATTTTTATTTTGAAGAACGCAGAGATATAAATTGATTTAAGACACTAGAACTTGCAGCACATATTTGTTGTTATGAATCTCAACAGTTAACTAGTGATTGTAAAGTAACTTGTAAGCTTATCTGTGCATTGAATAACGAAGTTGACCAAGCTAATGAATTTTAAGTGTAATAGCCAACTTGTAGCTACAAAATGCAAATACATAGATAACTTCTGAGTGGTAGGAATATGTATTTACATTTCCTTTTGTTCAGAAAAATCATATACAGTTTTCCTTTATTTTATACTGAAAGCTGTCCAGGTAAGATAGTTATCCTTACATTTTCCAAAATAATAGATTTTCATGAGAGATCCTAACGCTATACTTTTCTTATGTAATTGTACAGGTTAATATCAGGGTGAAAAAGTTCTTGGTCATGAAATACTTCAGTTTTATAGATGGTATTATATACAATATGTGTAGTTATCAGGTAGTCTTGTGTTTGAAATCTACACAAACTCAATGTAGAATCCAACCTATTGACAGTAAATACAGCCTCTCTGTGCTTACTAAATGGCTGTTGCATATTTTGGAAAATTCATGGGAGATACAGTTGCAAGTCATCCTGTCATAGGTATCGTGTGTAAGGCTTAAGCAAAAGAGGAATGAACCTCACAAAAAATTTCTTGCTGCTCCTTCATATAGAAAAAGCTCTGGCTTTTTGACTGGGTTGAAGTAGAGGTTCTACAATCATCCTCCACATTCCCATAATTGCTCTTTGAACAAGAGGCCTGCTGGTAATTCATGCTGTATTCTTCAAAACAGTAGGGAAGCAGAAAAACATGTAGCATGAAATCTGTGTATGATCCTGCATGCTACCAGCAGGGCTCAGAAAGCAGACTGTGGGTCCCTCTGTGTGAGCGTCTGTTCTGAAGTGGATAATGCATCATATTTGCATTTTAGGGATTCTCTTGCTTTGAAATAACCAATTGGAGCCTGGCTGGGGTAGTTAAAAAGACAAAAAGTAAAGGTCAGCAAGCCTGACTGCAATTGATTATCATATGGGAAGCCTTTAGAAATACAGACTTGCAACTGATTATTTTCATGACTGAAAGACACTTTCCTGAATCAGAATCCTGTGGGGTGGGGCTCAGAGGTAATTGTCTTTACCAAAATATTCTGCTGCTTCTTATATACAGTCAGGCTTGAAAATCATTTCTTAGTCTATTTAGATAAATAAATAAAAATTCAGTAGAAGAAGAGCAAAATGGGAGAAGAAACCAAGAAACTGAGAAAGAGGGGCTGCAAGGAGGGAAACAGGAAAAACGTTGCAAAAATAATGAAAAAGAGAGAGATAAACTTTAGACGGAGAGAAAATATTAAGCACTGCAGCAAGCAGCTGCCAACTGTGATTTGTGCTGGTCTAGAAGAAAGGAACCAGGAGAACAATGATTCCTAATCCACAGGGGCTGCAATTACTCTTGCATTCATCATTTGTATACTAAAAGTAAATTAATTGTAATAAGACATTGTCACTGAATAAATGGCTCCTGCTTAGAAAACCAACGCTTCTACTTTATCACTTTAAGTTCCAGCAGGAAAGCTGAACTTTAGCAGGGGACAATGTTCCCGTCTGCTGGCATTGTCATTTAATTGTATCTCCATTGCATCCAGATTTCAAAGCTTTACATGAAAAAAACCTACAATGTGTGCTTTTAATAGGAACATACAAAATAGAAAAGTAGAAATGTTTCAAGTCCAGATGATTCAAAATAACATCCTGTATCCCCGGACTCCCGGGGTGACAGTAAAAGTTGTCATTTGAGTCCTATTTGAACACCATCTAGTTAATAGTTCAGCACAGAAATGCTGGGGAATAGAAAAATTGGGGAATTTTTTAGTAGAAAATACATAAGATGTGGTAGCGCTCTCCGATTAAATGTCAAAGTAGAAAAAATATAAGCTAAGCTAAAATTACCTTTCTAAATATGACTTCATAACTCACATATAAGAAATAAGATGGACTTATTTTGACTTTCAAATGTTCATTTCTACTGTTGAAAGTTTTATTTTCTCTTGCATTGATACTCTACATCCAGGGCTAGTGCTATTATTGCAAGCAATTTTGTGTTATTTCTTCCTGGAAAGCAAGACCTTGTCTGTTGTTTGTCTCATGGTCTCTAGAATAAGACAGCAGTATAGCTTTTCTTCTTCTGCACAATGGGTAAAACAATAGCTTTTGGGATAAAATGTATAAAGCATTTGAAAAAACCTTGATCCTTATGCATAATGTGCAATATTTCCTATAGCTACTATAAAGGTTAGGACTCCCTTACGGCTTTCTGTGCTTCATAAACAAATTCCTCTCTGCCTTTCTCTACTTCTTCTTGTAACATTGATTGCCTTGTAGTAAGGCATTTAAAATGACCTAAACTCTATAGGAATGATTAACCAGTTGTGTGTCAGAGGTAGTTCCAGAGAACAAGGATCTCTTGTTCCTAGTGTTGTTTGGTTCATTTGTAAAAGAAAATATCAAGTAAAAATAGTGTCAAGTTCTTCAGTATGAATTAATACTAATAACAGCTGAAAGACAAGAGAAGGGGAAAATGCACGGAAAACATAGGAAAGTTTGTCTCTACTGTAAGAACAGCTACCCAAGTTGAATTTGGATTCACAGAAAACCAAAGAGAGAGGGAGCATTTCTCATTCACTTCAGTTGAATCAGCCAGGTTACAAATGCCAAGATAGTGACATATTGCAATCAAATCACTCTCCTCACTCTGACATTGCAGAAATTCTGTGGATCTTTCTCCACTTATCACCTGTGATTTTTGCCTTTCACAGTCTCTCTTTGGCATTATCTTATGACCCATAGCAGTCGTAAACTGCTTTGTTGCACTGTTGGTATAATATCTAGGTGTGTCCCTTCTCTTACTGAATTGAGCTATTTTATGATACTAGAAACAGAGAATGCAGTGTTTTTGTTAAACTACGCCAGAGTATCTTTGAGTTTTGTTTAAAATTCAAATAAGAGCCAGTTGTTGTCTAATAATGTGTGCGTCTTTTTATCTTTTAAAAAGTTGACTTCTTATAATTGATATTTCACCAACTTTTGCTGTTATCCTTCTTCTATCAGACTTGTAAGATTTGTTAGTTTTATCTTTTTATCGTTTTAAGTTTTAGTTGTCTTCTCAAAAGATTTTCTACAGAATTAACTAGACAAAATAAAATTAATGCATATAGAGGCAGAGACAGTAAAAGGGGGATGAGAACAACTGTAAAAAAACTGTTTCATGCATTTTCTTGAAAAGGCTCTTTTTTCCATCAAAAAGGATAGTACTAAATATGTAAGATTTTTATTTCATCATAAGTATTTCTAAAGTCACCATGTGATTTGTAAGACCAGAGAAGTCTTTCCAGATAAAAGATAAATAAGATGAACAAAAATTTCCTGGAATCATCCACTCAAACACAGCTTGATGTTAAGTGAATAGGAATCAACCTTTACCATGGTATTAATGCCAGGATCTTCTTCCAATACATTATTTGGGAGCACTTTCTTGAGTTTGTCTTCTCTGACCTATCACCTGACAGTCCAAAACTCATATCCTGGTTCTGTTTGCATATGGTCTTTCTCCCGGTCTATATAATTTGTCAAAACCCTTTTTTATGTTCTTAATGTTACTCAGGATTGACAATTTTATTCAGTTAATGAAAATAACAAGAAATTGCTCCAGGATACACAAAATAACAAATAATTACCAATAGAAATTATAATGAACCAAGAATCTGGTGCTAAAACTCAATTGTTGCTATGCAAAAACCCATAATTCTATATATTCCGGTCAATCTTCTGGAGTTACACAATCATCTATCTGATTTTTCTGGTTTATACCTATGAATTTAATCTTAATATTTATGATGAGCTATTTGTGGAATTTTATAAACTCATGTTTTATGGTTAACATTTAGCATGAGCCTATCTGCAAAACTTGTCAAATGGCATGTTTTGCATTATCTAAGGTTTATTATATAAAGAACTATAGGATTATTTTCAAGCACTTATTCAAATGCAAATATATGAATACTTAAGTGGTAGATATTCTTTCTATAGTGATCAACTAGCTAATGAGAGAGTCAAAATCTGTCCCTTAAATGATTGCTTACATTCTCATGGAACTAGTCAACAAACTAGTGAATAAATGAATAGATAAAACAAATTAAAATCACTTGATGAGCTTTCAAATTTCTCTTTTATAAGAGAATAAGAACTGCATGAGTTATTATTAAAATGTGATATTTTATATTCAAATCAGTGCAATTTAATATTGTATACTAATGAAATAAAAATCTTTAAAAAGAATGATATGAAAAGAGAAAATTTAAAAACCTCCAACTTCTTGTTCTTTGCTTTGTGGCGACTTGTGTTAAACTAAATCTCTGAACACTTGTTTTCTCATTTCAGCATGAAATTAACTAATACATGCTCATTTTATCTGATTGTTTCCAGAAACCAATGAAACTATATATACAAAGATTAACCCACACAAGTGCCACGTTTTGAATGGGTTCCTTTATAACTAATTTCCAAAGTGAGAGTACCTGGAGGTGAGGCCTGTGGGAGTTGCAGTTCACAAGGGAGGAAACTCAAGAACAGAATTAGTGCCTCCTTACCAGAGAAGAGGGGAAATCCCGTGTACCTTCCACCATGTACAGACAGAACAAGAAGCAAGAAGACACCACTCAGATCAAAAACAGAGCCTCAACTACTTGTGTCTTGTTTTCTGACTTTCTAGTTTCCCAAAATGGAAGGCATAAATTTCCATTGTTTTCGGGATGATATTTCATTTTAGCTTCTACTAGTTTGCACCCATCCTTGTGGGCACATTTTATACTGCAGTATCTTTTGTACTAATTGTGTGACTTTGGGCAAGTTGCTTAAGCTTTCTGTGTGCCAATAACTCCTTTTCTATCATGTTTACTGGGAATAAAATCAGATAATACATATGGGTTACTTAGTGCAAGTCTAGGCATATAGTAAGAATGTAGTAAGTAACAGACATATTTTAATTTTATTAGACATAGTATTCATGTAAATTTGAACATCTTAAATGTATATTACATAGTAGCAAAGTTATTTAATAATTCTTAAGTCTAGCTGAACCAATTTTAAATTTTAAATGTACTATTATGGTTACTTCCACAAGGTTGCAGTGATATATTGCTTAGGTCAGTATTACAGGAAGACATAGATTCCGGGGAGATGGAGGTGGCATGAAACCACGTGATGTGAGATCCGAGGATCTGGATATTCCCAGAATATGTCCATGCACTTAATTTTTGGGCCAGAATGTTGTCCAACAGAGCTGTGTAGAAGTTATTCATTAGGCGAGACCTGGACTGGGAAATAAAATGGCCAGAGACTTGCTATTTCACTCCACCACTAGGTCCCTACATCTGAATGTATTATTATTATCAATGCATCTTCCAAAAAATGTAAAGAAAAAAGTTAAAAGAATGACAATGACGTGTGAGCAAGAAAACCTTAACTTTTCTTCAAGTTCCTTATGAATTCTGTAGTCACAGAAGCAAACTTAATAAACTACACTGCAACACAGTTAAACTGTAAGGGAAACTATAATATGTTGCTGACAGCATGTCCATATATAATGTTAATTCGAATAACACATTTTGAAAATAATTTACAATTATTTAATGAATAATCATTTACAGTGAAGTAAGTACCTTCTACTCAAGGACCATATTGTGAGATTTTTTTAAACCTTTTTTATTCTTAAAAACTAGCAGGAAGAAAGAGAATTGCAGTCTTGTCACTGCTTTGGGTCAGAGGAGGTTCTTCAAAGAGCAGATGGAGACAACAACGCATCCCGCCCACTGCATACGTTGTAGGTTTGCTAACTCCTGTCACAGAAAAAGAGTTTTTAGGACATATCAGTGCGAGGCACAGACTTTTAAAAGTACATATTAGCTAGACTTTTAAAAGTACGTATTGAGAGAGAATAGAATGAGGACCTTCAAGAAAAAGAAGTGTTATTAATTCAAGCTGGGTATATTTATGTGGCTTGGGGACCGTGAGGGGTGATTTAGGGTGCATGCCCCTCTTCGCTGTGTGGTTACCCCCTTGGCACACTGTGTTAGAGCGCAAACCAATTGCATGCATTTGCAGTACAGATATGCTGCCCAGTTACAGTGCTGTTTCCTTAAGGATGGAGGTCTGTGAGAAGAAGAGCAATTCACATGTGACAGTGTCAACCCAGGACACAATCTGCAGGCTAACTGTGCTTTTAAAACTTGGAAATTTTTTTTTTTTTTTCAGCACCAGGGATTGAACTCACAACCTCGCGCCTGCCATACAGGCGCTTAAGCCACTGAGCCAAACTCCCGGCAAAACTTGGGAATTTTTTTGAGGGAGTTACTTGGAAGAGAAAAAAGCATTGTGACCTTGGGAAATTTTGTGTCCTGAAGCTGCAGTTTTCTTTGAAGGATAGTTTTAAAATTATGCTTTTTGTTGCCTACTTTATCCTTATTTTTATTTCTTTTATCCTACCTCAGTTTGGCAAAGATGCTAGTTCAAATTTTAGTGTCTGGGCTGAAAACCCTTGATAGTTGGGCAGGAAATAGAAACAAAAGTCTACGTTGGTGGATAGAGCGCTTGCTAGGAGTTACAAATACATTGGGGAAAGTGATACTAAGCCATCACCTTAAGGAAGTTTTCAAATAAAAGAGATCATATTTGAGGTAAGGTGACCTGAAGGAAGAAAGGAAAATATGTCAAACCAGAAAACTTGAAGATTCAAAAATCAGCTGGTCATTTAGAAATAAAGCCAGTGGTTTGGGAGTATGTATACAGGGAGGAATCATGTGTATAGGTTCTCCAGGGAAACAGGATAGTTTCCTTTAGGTCCCATAAAAAGCACTTAGAATGACAGCAGACTTAAAGAAAAGAATATGTATGGGTTTTGTTATTGATTTAGGAGGACTATCTCTTCCCTCTTCAGTGTTGTTTGAAGTGGAAAAATTTATGATGAAACTGTTTTCCTTCTCATACAAACAGATAAAACTGTAGCACGTCTTTTATCTCCCAAATTGTTTAGCTTGCATTTTGACCATCTTGTACAATTTTGTCTCCTCATCAGAATTCTCATTTTCATGTTGTTATAGTCTCAGATTATTAAAGGGTGATCTAAAGTGAGCTTTTGATCTTGCCCTAAGGTTCTGAGAGTGATTCGTTTTATCTTCGTGTGTGTCTGTGTGTGTGTGTGCGTGTACGGTTCCCCAGTCCAGCTGCTTCACTTTCAACTGCTTTTTATCATTTCCCTGAAAACAATTTGGTGTCACTGACTGAAATGTAAAACTGTTCTTCAGATCCTTATGCGTATTTAGGCATTGCTTGTTCTTCTCACCAATTATAATGACATAATCCTGTAAAAATAACTATCTGAAATTTGGCCTTAATTTGTTTTCAAACTATGTGTTATAGTTTCAGTGACTGTCTTGGAGATGTATTGTTTTTATTTTGTTAGAAATCTTGCATTTTTTTGAAGAATTTCTAGGAGTTCTTATTAAAGGCTTTTTGTCCATATGTTAAGTCGTCATTAGTTGCAGAGGGGAATATAATTATAGTAAACATTTAGTATTGATTAAACTCGTATGGAAAAGGTCATGTGCAGTATTCTTCTTCACCTCCTGTTTCATATTGTGGAATGATCAGACAAGCTCAAGTTTAAAAATTTCTTCTGTTTACTCACTCAAGCACTTCTTTCTTGTCAATCCTTTCCAATATGTGGATATATAATTTTTTTTTAGTCATGGTTTACATGGCCTTCAGTAGTTATTTACCATATCACGCTTAAGCTCCCTTTGGTATGGACCATGATATCAGATACTAATGAGGGTTAAAACATTGGTTATTTCTGGTCTTCTTTCTCAAAGACCACTTTTTGACCAAAAGGAATAGCCAAAAATCCAAAGGGCAAGTTATGAATAAGACATTCACACACAAAATTTCTGCTTCCTGCTTACTGTAAAGTTACAGTGAGAATATTGTTTTATATATATATCTTCTGATTTCTAAGACTTCAATAGTCAGTTGTCATGAGCCACAACTAGCTCATTTCATTTCACTATTTGATATTCATCTAAGATAAATTATGGTATATGCCATACTAAAACTCATATTTGAATGTTTACAGCAGCTTTAATTTTAATAGGCAAATATGGTACTCAAAGCAACAAAAATGTTTGTCAAAAATGAAAGAATAAAGCCGGGCGTGGTGGCGCACGCCTTTAATCCCAGCACTCCGGAGGCTGAGGTAGGCGGAGCGTTGTGAGTTCGAGGCTGGCTTGGGCTACAACGCGAGTGCAAGGCTGGCCTGAGCTACATAGTGCGACCCTGCCTCAAAAAAAACCAGGGCCGGCAGTTTGGCTCAGTGCCTTAAGCGCCTGCCCTGGCAGGCGCGAGGTTGTGAGTTCAATCCCCGGTGCCGCAAAAAAAAAAAAAAAAAAGAAAAGAAAAGAAAAATGAAAGAATAGTAATGTGTGGGGTAGCTATACATTAAAATATTGCTTAATCATAAAAAGGAATGGTTATTTACATACAAAATGAATGAATCTCAGAATAACTATGTTGAATGAACAAAGCCAGTCAAAAAGTCTATAGTTACCTTCTCTATGATTCTTTTTGTACAAAGTCTAGAAAATGAACATTAATTGACATTGATGAAACAGGTTTTTGGTTGCATGAGTTTGAGAATACAGGAAGAGAAGAGATGAAGGGATTACAAATAGGGAGAAGGAAACTGTCTAGTGTGATTGATATATACATTAACTTAATTTGTTGTTATATGTTATAGAAATTTACATATGTTAACCTTATCAAGTTGGCAGTTTAAACACGGACAGTATGTTGTAGTTGAATTATACTTTGATAAATGCATTACGTTAAAAACAGAAACCATAATATTCTTGGAGAAGAACAGAGTGGGCTTGTTCTATCCAGACTTTTTATGATGTTACTCAAAATAAAATTTTTATTCCTGTAAGATAGACAAATAGGACAGCAGAATAAAATAGAGGTTCCAAAAAAAAAAAAAAGCCTGAGCATATGTGGATTCTTCAATTATAAAAAGAGTGCTACTCCAAAGCTGGGGAAGGAAAATATTTTTCAATAAATCATGATGGGTCGTATTATATTCATGAAAATGGAAATGAAATTTGACAACATACATCAAAATATGAATGGCAAAAATGAAGGTATGTGGAGAATATATTTATGATTTAATATGTATCAAAAATACTAATCAATAGATTAAAATGAGGGAATTTGGCCATATTGAATGAGATTATTCCTCAAAGAATTCCTTAAGACAGTGGAAAGGCAAGGTATAGTCTTGGTAAGAAATTCAACACAAGAACACTGATATGCATCTAAAACTATCTAAGATCTTCTACAATCAATAGGAAAAGATACAGAACTACACAAAATGAACAACGAGGTGGAGAATCACAAAGCTACTGAAAAAGTGATCAAGCTTATTGGTAATTAGGGACGTGAAGCATAAAACTACAATGAGTTACTTCTCCTATATCCTAGAATGACTGAAATTTAGCAGTTTGACATACAATGAGAAGTCTCCTATATGGCTGGGAGGGGCACAAATTTCCTTTAGAAAACTATTTGGCAATATCCACTAAATTTGATTATGTACATTTTCCATGGGTATTTTAAATTTTTTTCAATTTTTATTTTTTATTAGTATGTTTGTATTACATAATGATTATATGCCTTATGGAGAGTTGGAATATGTTCATTACACATTTTAATTTTTTTCATCCTCCCCTTTCGTGTTGGTCACTTCCCCCTATTTTCTATCATCTGCCTTTTCTTTTGTTCTTTATTTATATTTTGGGTTTCTCAAGTAAAAAAAAATTGATATTTATGCTTGTATATATGATTTATTTTATTTAATATGGTCTTAAGTTATATTTATTTTCCTATAAATATTTATTCTTTATAGGGAAAGAGTCCCTCCTACTCCAAAAAGAATAGTTATCATCAAGAAATCAAATAATAGCAAATATTGGAGAGGCCGCAATGAAAATGTAAACTGACAAAATAGTTACAAAAATTTGTATGGAGATATTCCTAAAAAAATCCCTAAAACTAGATATTCCATTTGGCATAGCTATTCTGCTTTTAGATATCTTCCCAAAAGACTTAAAAACATCATATTATAGTGACACAAGCATACATATGTTTATAGCAGCACAATTCATAATTGTGAAATCCTGACAGTGGCCTATATGTCCAACAGATGAAAGTACAAAGATGTGACATTTATTCTATTCTATAGTTTAACAATTACATTCCAAAGTACATATACTCACTTTGTGCTCAAATGAGCTAGTCCTGGCTCATGAGAACTAATAAATTTTTAGAACCTTTGCAACCCAACTCTTATATTACATAATTGGAGATCTGTTATTGTAATAGTGTTTACATTAAAGTGTATCAGATGCTATTAACGGGGTCTCTTCCCTCACCCTAGATAACAAAAGTGCATGCAAAGTGCTGTTTACAGTAGTATTATTTGCAATAGCTTACAGGCAGGAACAGCCTACATGCCCATGTAAAGTAGAATTGATTTTTAAATAATGTGGCATATGCGTATGTTGCAATATATTATGGCAAAAAATAATGAACCACAGTTACACATGGCTATAGTGAGTATAATTTTTAAAATCAAATAATTTTGGATATCATAACATTACTATCCCCATCTTTCTGTTCCTTTGTGTATTATATATTTATGTTTTTAGAAAAAATAATGCAAGCTATGTACTGACATGTTTATTTTTATGTGATAGTTTTATGGGTTATTATTTCCTTTTTATACTTTCTTTTATACTAATAAACTTTGCTTCATATCAAGGCAAAAAATAGAATTTCCTTTGCTTTCAAGAAAAGAAGCAAACAAAACCAGGCTTGATGTGCATGCCTGTGAGTCTATCACTCTGGGAGGCTGAGGCAGGAGGATAATAGTTTCAAGTCTAGAATTGGCAACTTAGTGAGATCCTGTTTCAAAATTTAAAAAATATATGTAAGAACTTGCTAGGTTAAAGATCCTAAGTTCAATTGTATAGATGTGATGATCATGGCAGTATTCTGTGCAAGTTGTTTAGTTTTCCTGAGGTTTCTTTTCTCCTACTGTATAACTGTAATGTCGCCCATCTCACTAGATGGTTGTGAGATAAAAAATAAAATATGAGTGACCCAAATAATGATCAGTGCAAAATAGAACTTCAATATGATTTGTCTAATTTAGTAATGTGTGTTTACTTCCAACTATTTTAACTAGAAATCTATTGGAAATTCTCTGAAATCCTATTTTTAATCTGAAATAAAGATGAAATACCTTTGTAATTCATAAGATGCCACTGTCATTTACCGTTTGGCCATGTGTGATGAAATTTCAGTGGTAGAATTTTGCTTGGTTAGTTAATATGTACTTGAGTTTATTCTGAATCCCCCCCTCCCCTTTGGTGTTTAGTTACTCTAAATTCTTGAAATGTAGAGTTCTTTTCTTCTTTGACATGTACAGCTCTTTGGAAAGTGAGACGTGTTTCTGTCAGTTTGTCCAGATTGGATAATTCTTTTTTCTCTCTATTCTCTATAGCTTTCTATTTTGGACAGACAACCTGTTGAGTGAGTTTACAATGAAGGGAAGATTATTTGCCACAAATGTAGGTAATTTGCCTTCTGTAATTGTACACTCAGCTCATTAAATGCTATATCCGTATTTTAATAGAGACAGTTTAGTTTTAAATGAAGAAATTATTAATCAAACCTCCTTCATCTTTGTCATAGGCACATCCCACTTAGGATATAAAGTTATTTGTGTTATTCCCAAAGTCTTATATTTTTTTCATCTTATATATAACACTGTTAATCACATTAGGAAAGATAAAGGAAGAATTTTAATGTATGTTTACCTATGAATGTGTATGTATCATGAAAATGAGGACTCTGAAATGCTGCTGTAGGAGTATATTTGGAGAGATTAGTAAATAATGTGGACTGTGGTTGTATTTTTATTCTGATAGGGTTTTTTTTTTCTTTTCCCTTAATAGCAACTAAGGCTTTATCTGCTGTATTTCATAAAGTAGAGTTTCAGGCAAGTTCACAGAATTAATGTAAATCATTCACAATGTTGAAAAGAATGTAAAACTTCCAGTTGTGAAAAAGTGTGATAATGCTATTGTTAAGCAAAATTGGGGTTTCCAATTTCATTTCTATACATTTACCAAAAAGAATTGAAAGGTATACTCAAATATGTACATCGGTACATATGTTCATAAGAATACTACTAGCAAGAGTCAAAAACTGAAAACAGCTTGAAAGTATATCTATGAATGAGTAGATTGACAAATTGTTCCATATACGTACAATAGTGTGCTTACTTTGGCAGCACGTAAGCCATATATATATACACAATAGGATATTATTCAGTTGCAAAAAGTTATGAAGTCATAATCCACACTACAAGGTGAATGAACCCCAAAGTCTTTATGCTGTTAAAAGAAAGTCATAATGAAAAGGTCACATAATGTATAATTCCATTTGTATGGGAGGTGCAGAATGGGAAAAGTCATAGAGACATTGGAGATCAGTGGTGATCAGGAGGAAGAGAGAAGGTAAGAATGAGGCCAAACTGCGTAAAGTATATGAAGCTTTAGTTTGAATGATAGAACTGTTTTCAAACTAGAGAGAGGTGGTTGCTCCATAGCATCATGAATACACTAAGTGACACGAAATTTTTCACTTAAATTGAGTAATTTTGTGCTATGTAAATTTTTCCTAAATAATTTACTTTTAATTTAAGGGCTCCAAAAGATATGTTGATATAAACATAGAAAAAGTTTGTCACCATGAATAAATCTATAGAATATTTTATCATTTATATGCTATAAAGGGTAATAGAGTAAACAAGGCAACTGAGTAGATGTTAGGGAATAATAGAATATGGGATTAGACAGAATGACTTTCATGTCTGAGCTACCTACCTCTTACAAGTACATGAATAAAGGTAGACTCTCAACATTAGATATTATTATTTTTTATTCTTAGAATTTTACAATATCATTTGGAATCATTGTTTTGAAATATGATGTCCATTAATGTATTTGGTTCTATTTTTATCTTAAAATATTTAATTAATAAGAATCATTATATTCAAAGTCTATAATGGGTAACTTGAATCCCATAGACAGTTTGTGCTCCACAGTGGAAGTAACATATCACCTGTCACAGTTACCATTTTGTGTCCATGTTGAGGACAGTTAAAGTCTGCTCTCTTAGTAAATTTCAACTAAAATACAGCATTATTCACTATTGCAACCATGCGGAACAGTAGATCTTCAGAATCTACTCACCTTTAATGGACATTTATAGGTTGCTTCATTTTGAGTATTACTTTGCCTCTAAATTCATGTTTAGAGGTTTAATCACCAATGTAGGTGTTGGGAGTTTGGAATACAGAAATGTGGTTATAAAATAGATTTGCCGGAATGAGTTCACTTTCTCTTTTCCTCTATTCTATTCTCTGAATCTATGGATTTAACTTACTTAGATTTCACAAGTAAGTGATGTGATATAGTATTCGTCTTTTTGTGTTATATATCCTTAAGTTCATTCATGCTATTCATAAATGAAAAAAAATTTCTTCCTTTTTAACTGAAGAATAACTATTACATTTCGTATATGTATCACATTTTATTTATCCATTCATCTGTTGATGACCACCTAGGCTGGTTTCATATCTTGGCTATTGTGAGCAATGTTGCAATAAACACGAACATGTAGGTATTTCTTCAACAAACTGAATTCATTTCCCTTGGTGTATACCTAGAAATGACATTGTTGGGTCCTCTAGTAGTTCTATTCCATTTCTCTGCTTGTTGCCAGTATTATGGTTATTTATTTACTATAGCTTCGTTGTATATTTTGAAGCCAAGTGGTGTGATGTTTCCACATTTGTTCATTTCCTTCAGGATTACTTTGGCTATGTGGGGTCATTTGTTTTTGCATATCAAATTTTGGAGTGATTTTCAAGTTTTATGCAACTGCCATTGGAAATTTGATAGGGATTATATTGAATTTATAGATTGCTTTGGCTATTGTGAACATTTTATAATAATTATAATCTGTAAACATGAGACATTTTCAGTGCATTTGTATCTTCATCAATATCTTTTAACAACGTTATATATTTTGGAACATGTAGATCTCAATCTCTTTAAGTAGGTTTATTTCTGAGTATTTTATTATTAGTTTTTTTCTTTCTTTTTTAAGTATTATTCACATATCATCTTACTCTTTCCTGTCTTAAAAGCTTTGTCTTGTAAAATCCATTGATATTTTAGGAAGTTTTGCTTGCATATTACTAGTCTCTTTTGCTGATTTCAGTGTATTTTGTTTGAGTGTTATGGTGGTATGGCTGCAGAGTAATTTTATAATCAAATCATTGCAGCAACACTAAACACTGCAACACAAACCAAAAAACCTATGTAATATATGAAGATAAAAGAATTTAAAAATCTACTTTTTTTAAACAAGAAACTGGAAAATAATTACTAATCTTCATAGTCCAATTATTAACATTATCTCCTTCCAACCAAAGGATATCCTTTACTCAAGCTAACCCATAATTCAAGGATATGCATAATAAAATATTGTGTTTTCTTATTTTTATTTTAGTTTTACTGTACTGCATATTTTTATTGTTTGTTTGTGTTTTTGAAATTATGAAAATAGGAAATTGGTTAGCCACGTATGTCTTTTTTCATATAGCCAACAATTTTTTATATTCATCTGCATTGATGTTTGTATCACAATATTTTTACTATCACCCAATATCTTAATCTGTGAATATGTCAAAACATATGCATCTATTCTTCTGTTTATGGTCATTTCAGTTTTTCTAATTTGGAATCTAATAATTCCATGAATATTTTAGAGGTCTCCAGAAGCACCTGCTCTTTGTTACTTTTTCCCCAGAAATAACTTTCTAGCTTGAATTTACACATACTTAAATCTATGCAATAATGCCAAATTATTGTACAAGAAACTATTAATTTGCTGTTCTACCTACCATATGACAGTCGCTATTGCTACACATCTTGCTAATGTGGTAGTGTCAGAATTTCCTTTATTTTTGTTTCCAAGCTGGTGAGTGTAAAATGTCACTTTATTATGGTTAAAATTTGCATTTCTAGATTACTAGTATAGAAGAATGTTTTTGTTTCTTTAGATTTGCACTGTCTTTGATAGTTTATTCTTCAGTGAAATATCTAGCATGTGAAATAAAGAAAAAAAAATACTTGGTTTTCTCTGTTCTTATAGATCTTATGGATGTATTCAAATTCAAGGGGACTGTCTTGGTTACTTTTCTCTTGTTGTTGAAACAAAATACCCTGTTGCCAAAACCGAAGGAAGAAAAGGTTTATTTAGCTTACAATTTTTGGAGGTTTCAGTCAGTGAACAGCAAGCTTTAAGGCAGGGTGACGTAGCTAAGGGGCAGCCATTCATGGCAGTGGCAAGCAACAAAAAGAAAAAGGGCAAAAAGGGGGAAAAGTACATCTCCTTCCCTCTCTTATATTGTATACCGGCTACCTGCCACAGGGTGAGTGCGGCACTCACACTGCCAATCCCAGTGTTAGACAACAAACCAGTCACAAACACTAGACTCAGTTGCCTCCGTGACTGCATGAGGATTGGGGCGGGGAGGATCCAAACATAAGCCATACAAGGTCCCAAAATTCAAAATTTCTAAATTAAAAGCCAACAAAGATATGCAAAAAATGAATACATTGTGGTTATTTTGTATCATAGAAGGACTTTTTAGCATTATATATTAACATTTTTAGTAGAACATCTAAACTTTGAAATAAAGTGTTTTAGTAGGCCTAGCTAATAGTGCACAGTATATTTTTTAATTGCAGACAAGCTTTATGTATTATATATATGTATGAATATTGCAGAGTTAATTTAGATAATGTTTTGTGTGTGTAGCACAGACTGGTACAGCTAATTTTGGGAATTTGGTACTGGTATTTAAGTTAGATGACAATTTGAGATTCAGTTATCCCTCTTTCCCTTTTTCTCCCCAACTCTTCATGATCTTCTTCCCCATCTCCCAAAGTCTACCTTCTATTTTCCTTGGATGACTACTTCTTCAATTAATTAATTAATATTTATCTTTCTGAGTCTGGCTTATTTCACACAGTATAATGGTCTCGAATTTACCATGAATAATTTTAAATAAGCCAATTTATTATCTTAATGTGATGCACAAAAAGGTATGCAGGAATAAACATAAATGAAGTTAAAAATTCCAGCATAATTTTTATTAGTTGGACATTATTTTTCAAATTATATAAACATTATGTTTACAGAAAAGAGTTATTATTACTTGTGGCATCCTGTTGAAATATAATAGAAATTTAGGAATTTAGGTAGATCCTTTTATAATGAATTAAGCATATATCTGTTCTCTTGCTTCCCGTAATTCCCTTTTAGAATGTTTTCATTGTTGCAGATAGACAAGATCGTTTAAATGACATTTTCTATTTTCTAGAATTGTTAAAGTAATTTTCTCAGCAGTAAACTAATGTGACAGTGTTAGACTATCTAGCCAACTAATAGGGAAAGACAGTTTCATACAACTGAACAGCCAAATCATTTTATTGAAAGACAGGATAATGTTAGAACATCAACATTACATCTACATGGCATCCAATTCACATGCCATGTTTTTGTTCTATGTAGCCTGGCTGTACAAAGAAGCATTTAGTTATATTAAAGGCATCTTCAGCAGTTTCATATTTAAGTGGTATATTAGCTATATTACAGTATTTGATGGAAAACAGTTGTTTCTCCATCATTTGATGTACCTATAACTCAGAAAAAAATTTTAGTAACGCTCCTTAATGCACAGACTACGTGAGGAAATTATGTTTTTTCTTATATTAATCATAAAAATTTCTCTGCAGCATATTTTATGTTTAGTTTGATAGTGATATTTACTTTTGGGGATTTAGCAGAAAACATAAGTGAGTTACCACTTAACTCACTAAAATTCATTAAGATACTTGCTACTTCAATTTTTATTTCCTTGTTTTAGTTTCCACAAATGTAGTATGGAAATAGCATTAGTCATCTCATAGCTTCTCTATTGAGATATTTGGAAAATAAAAACGGTAATTTTTGTTTAAGTATCTGGGAGCTAGGTAGATGATATACAATTCAAGTTTACTTAGTGCGAGAGGACAGATAATCACAGTGAAAAGGTACAACAAAATGCAGGTGGCTTTTCAATGAGCTCTCGTTTCTCAGAAAAAATTAAAATTGGTGACAAGGAATTTCTTGGCAATTTATAAGGGGAAAACTAATCTTAATGTTTTTCTTCATGAAGGTAATATCCAATAATAAAAACCAGCCGTTAACCAAACTTTTCCATCATGATCTAACTGCCAGAAATAGCTTAAGTAAGGTTTTGCTCTGCTAGTTCTTTTAGAAGATGTGAATTTGCTTATGGGTCTGTGGAAACCTTTTTGAATATAGCCTTTTGCCGGAAGCTCAAAATTATTTAGTGCTGACTGTAATTGCATCTTGGAGGAGGTAACTGACAGCATGTTGACTCCTATTGCCAAAAATAAAGCTTTTAGGTTTCCTGAGAGCACATCTAAAAATACTGGTTTTTACTTGAAGATTATCTAGCCCGCCAAAGAATCTCTCGGTTTTTAAAAAAATAGATTTATAAGTATGAGGTGTCAAATTTTTTTAACAATTTTTCCAATTACCCAGAAGCTGGAAAAATTAGAAGAATAACAATTTAAATCAGTTCAAAAACAGTTTTGATAATGCTTGGATGCCACTTTCCATTTAGTATCATTCATGACAAATTCTTTTGCCAATAAAAATTTCAAATCCATCAGAATATTCATATCTATGCAAATATAAAAATGATGCCAACCTCTTATTTTTGGCACATTACATCCAATATTCTTTCCTGTACAACAGTAGAACTCGTAATCGTCTTTTATAATGATTGATCTGTTTTTGTCTTAGGAAACCTATTAAATTCTTATGCTAACTGCCTCTTAGTCATAGCTTGTGCTGTTTATTAATATGGGCAAAAATTAGCATGATCATTCACATTGTATAGCAATGAATTCATTGTAATGTATTTTTAATAACAATGCTAAATATGTCCTAAAAATGATAAGAAAATGACTAATCTTTCATTATCACTTTCATAGAAATTAATGTATTTCCATCTTGAATCTATTTATTTAATCTACTTATGAATCATTCCTGGTAATTTTAGGTGCATAAAAAGTCACAGAGATAAGCTAACCTTGGTCACATAAATTTTCTAGAAAAACAGGCCCAGAATAAAAAACTAATCACTAATAAGCCATACTACATTTCTGTGTTTCAGAGTCATATCAGACCACAAAAATTTTTCTGTTTTATTTTACTATGTTGTTTCTCTCTACTACTTTAGTTCTATAAATGACTTGTGTGTAAATTGCCCCCAGAAATAAGCAGAAATTTTTTATTGCATGTAGAACAAAATTTTCAAAAAGTGTTTTATGTAGTCATCATTAAATTATGCAGTTATTTATACAAAATAATTCAATCACATTGTAATGTGCTCATGATGTGTTTATCTATCAAACTTCTCTCGTCTGTGAACTACTCCTACTAGCTCTTCGTATGTACTTAGGAAATTTAGCAGCAGACATAGAGGAAAATAGCCAGAAAAATCAATTAGAAAAACAGTATACTCTAAAAGATAAAGGAAATGTACTATGTGCATTACTAGTCCTTTTCATTTGATTTTATAATTATGATTATTAACTGATTATAATTATTGATTTTAACTTTAATGTGACAATATCACGTATATGCTCCCAGGAAAAAAATTTTTAAATAACAAATAATTTACCAAAATTGAAGTTTGGAAATCACTGTTTTAGAAATAAGGACTGCAGGTAAAAATTTGACAAAGAACACCTGGTTTTTTCATTTTTACTTGGAATCACATGGCATCATGTCGATACAGACACATTTTAAACTTGAGAAGCCATGATGATTTGGTACCCCGTATTCTACCTGACTTCAAGAGTCTAAACCTTTGATCTCTAACTGGATAAGAAAGATACTAAAATGGAAAGAGTATTTCCATGAACACAAATAGTACTTTGCAAAGGGGACGCAGGACATAAACTGAAGCTGGTATTATTTTCACTCATCTGCTTTCCTACCTTTCCTTTTTTAAAGGAAATATTTCTCAATGGTTTTAGGGTCAGAGTCTTTTTGAACAGGTTAATGAGTCAGGCTAAGAATAATACTAATTCAACTTATTTTTAATCTGTTTGATTCTAACATTATCTTTAGCACATTTATTTGTTTTAAAGCATTATTTAGGAGCCTTTAAATAGCACTAAAGAAGTGAAAGAATACAAAACAGAATTCTTTTCAAAGGTTCAAGATAAACTGGATGACTACATTTTATATTAATCTGAGAATTTTGCAGTATATTTGTGTGATTTGTAGGTAAACAATGCTTTCTGTTAGGTGTGAACCAAGAAAACTCAGTGAAATCTGACTGGATTTACCATCTTAAATACATTGGATAAAGATTTGTACAATTCTACAGAAATAAGTTTTAATGAACTTTAGGATCAGAGAGAAGTTAGCTGTACTCGACAGCTGTTCTTTACTTTTTCCTCTCTGAACTTCTGAAGTATAGAACCTCAGTTCCTGATTACGTATCGTATTGCACTTCCTAATTTTTATGGAAAACAATACAGTTAGATAACAATTAAAAGTACTTAAACATTAAAAAGTAGATAATCTTCTTTGGCCAGGTGAAAAATCCTGTCTTTTCTCAAGAGATGAACTCTGGTTAATACTCTTTCTTACATCCTTTGTATGACACACGTTTTTCATCTGTTTTTTGATTTTCCTAGATACTTCCAGTTTGCCTGCCAAGTTTGTCTTTGTCTTTTATCCTTGGCCTCTGTGCTGTGTGCGAGGATTCTTCCTTACATAGTAAATGGAAAGTTAATTTGTATTTCCTAATTATTAATGAGATTGAACTTTCTTCCACAAGTTTATGGCTCTGTATTGTTACTGTTATATGACTTGCCCAGTTTCTTTCTTTTCTTTTTTTTTTTTTTCTATTTTTAAACATTTCTCTTTGTACTTGATGTTCTGCAGCTTTGTTACCAAATGTCTAGTGAGGATTTACTTTTGTTTATCTTCCTTGGTATTTTTAGTGCATTTTAAAAATCTAAAGACCATTTCTTGTTTGGGTTCTGATCTGATGCTGTTTAGTTTTAAATATTTCTTCAACACATGTGCACCTATGTATTTTTCCAAAACTTTATCAGAATTATTTTGAACCTCAATTCATACACATGTTTCTTTCATGCTCTTTAATGTTTTTATATCTTGGTATGAAGTTTGCAGTGGTTACCTCAGAGCTGCCTTTGAGTTACTAATTCTCTGTAACAGAGAACTCAGTCTAATGTCGATTTTAATATGCATATTATCTGTCCAAAATTTCTAACCAGCTATTATACATCACCAACTGGCCTCACTTCACTATTTCTTGTGTTTATATCTTTCCCTGCTCTTGGGTGGACATCATTTCCTCATTTCTCTCTTACAGAATCTCAAAGAGATGCATTTTAACAACCATTTTCGAATTGTTCCATAAATTTAATCTGGAGTGAGAATGAGCCTGGAATATGGCGTATTTTTCATGTCTTTTATTTGTATATTCCTTCTAATTTATAAATTATACCATACCAAATAGTTTATATGGAAATTCATCAAACCCAAATATACAGTATAAAATATTTTTAAAACAAATATACCCAAAGAAATGAAAATAGAACTTTAATCTCTCTTCTTTAAAAACCAGAGTGAAAAGGAAATGTCTTTAGAGCATGTGTAATTATAGAAATGCTCTTATAAGAATCTCAGGATTTTCTGAAGCCTGATATAAATTAAACTTTTCAAAATCTTTCACATGTACTTTAGAAAAACTATTTCATTGCAAAGTTGTATATGTGTCTTCAGAGTAAAGCATATAATGTCATCATTGGGGCTCCCTAGCCCCGTCTGAGTTTCCCGTGTGCAGTACCTGCATGCTGGCTCTCCGTCTCACTTTCTTTCAGTTTTTAAACTAAATCCGTGAATGTTTTAGGATGTATTGGTGAATTTAGGGGTTTAGGCAAAAGTACTTGCGCAACAGATTTTAACCACAGATTAAAAAGGTACATGAAGCAATTTATAAAGTACTTGTGAATGTTCTTCACAGATAATATCATATGGAAATTCCCTGAAATAGACTCTGCTCCTTACTTATGGCAGTGGCTTCAGGCCTCAGTGTATATATTCATGCCCTGAAAATAAATGAACAGCTGGAGAAGGGGGCTGCCAAGTAGCAGGGCCTTTGTGCTGTATTTACCTGACCCAAGCAAAGCAAAGCAAAACAAAACCAAAAAGAAAAATAAAAATCCAAAAACTATAAAGAAAAAACTATAAAATGTTTCACTTCACGTTACTGAGGTATCACATCCTTTATCCTACTAATGATTAATTAGTACTAATATTAATTAGATAAAAAATCTTTGTATTAATCTGTATTAATTAGTCAAATTTTAAAAACTTAAAGTTTTTGGATTAATTCCTTCATTCTGTTTTCATTATCTTAGAGATATATGAGTTGCTGTTTCTCTGGAGTTTCAATTTGCAGGGTCTCATCTGTATGTGTTTCATTTCTTCATGCTACAAAGAGAGGCACTGCCTATGTTGGCTGGAACTCTGGGCAATTGTGGTTGCTGGGCTTAGTCTTTGCTTTTCTTTCTCAAATTGTTTTTAAAGTCTTGCACTAGTGTTCAGTAGACTTGGGAGTTGTGCTTTTTCTCCTCAGACTTCCTTTCATTCTTTCCAATTCAGGATGGAACATGTGGAACTTTCTTCAGACAGAGATAATCATCTTCAGATGTTCAGTTTTCCCATTCCACCTGCCTCTACCAAGCAGTTATTCCCAGTCTTTACTTAGTCTTGTGAACAAAAAAATATATACACCATGGGTTTAACTCTGACATGTTTTGTGGTGGAGAAGGGTTTCTTTGAGCTGTGATAACAGTTGTACACCTACTTATAGTCCTTTTGGGGGTATGGTGCTGTTCTTAAAATGACTTCCTCTTCTCTTTTTGCCAGATGTATTTTTATTGTTGGAGATAATTACACCTGGACAATTAGAATTTGCAGGTCTTCTCTTTTTAGCATGTTTCTCACTCTAGAGAAAACAAATGGTGAGCTATGGCAATTTTCCGACTCTGGTAAATTACTAAGTTGTTTGACAGCTGCTTCTACATGAAAGCAATTATCTGCATATCTTCCTTGATCTTTCCATATACTTGCCATTTGTCAGGCTCCAAACTGGAAAAATGCCCTTGATATTTTTAAATAAACATGCCCTTATTATCACCTCACCACATACCCTTTCTTTGAGAGAAAGCATGGGGAAAGTGGTAAACCTTGGAATCTTCTATCATTATTTCTCCCTGATTATTATTATCTAAAGATTATAGTAAGAAGATATATGCCTTTTTGTTAACTGCTGATTCATAGCATTATTTCACTTTAAAAAAATCAAAGTTGAATTTGTCTATGATTTAGCTTTACTTGATAATAGGGAAGCTTCAATGTGGTAAGTAAGATTTCAAAAAAAAAATCTGTTTCGTGACATTCACTCACCCAAATTTCAGAAGATAGGTGGTAGGCAAATTTCTAAAACTGACCTTCAACACCACTTACTCTTGTGTAATTTTTTTTCTTCTGTGACTGATGGGACGTCTCTGGCAAGGATCCTGGAAAACAGTTTGCAGGTGTACTTAAGGTTACTAATCTGTTGACAGTTTCCTTAGAATATTGAGTATATTTATGAGTGCCAGGCCTAACTAAGTGAACCCTTCAAAAACAAAGTTTTCTGAGTGGCAGAAGAGGAAGTCACACAGAGGCAAGTAGTGAAAAGGATTTGATAAGCCATTAGTTGTTGGAAGAGAAGAGTAACTGCCTAAGAAGGGATTTAAGTGACATCCAGGGGAGTAGAAAAGCCTTTGGTTGACAGTCAGCAGAAATCAGATTGTATTAACATTATGAATGATGGCCCAAAGCCTGAAGGTAAGGACTTTGATTTTGGTCTCTGAAATCCCAATAAAGTAGTCCAATTAAAGCCACTCAGACTTCTGACCAGTAGATTCCTAAACAAATAAATAGCTTTTTAAAAATTTTTTGTTGATTAACCATGGAAAATGAATACAAGGTAGCTTTAAGGTGGTCTGATGGGAAATTCAGAAGCAAATGCTATCCTCGTAGAAGTATTTAATGTCAGAAAAATGCTGTGCAACAGATTTGAGACTTTCCCATGGTGAATAGCATTTATCACTACTGGTTTATTTTATTTTAGTATTATTATTATTATTTATTTCTAATCTCTATTTATTCTGTTAAGAATTCCTCTCCACTTAACGCTTATTGGCTCCTGCCCTGATCCACCAATCCTTCCCCGATTCACCAATCTCAATTTGCGTTAAACCTTGGGTAAGAATGTAGCTCGCTATCATCTTGCCCCCACTATTTTCCACCTTTTCCTGGCCCCACCTGTCATCCTTTCTTGCTTGTTTTCCTCTTCACCATAGCTCAGTTGAATAAATTTTCTGCTTAGTTTTCTTGTCTCACTTACATGAATTTTATTTGTTACAGACAATTAATCTACAGTGCATATAAAACAACTACAGCTTTTTAAAGAAAATCACAATGAAGACAGGCACTTTTTGGGGGGAGGTGTACCAGGAATTGAACTCAGGATTTCATTCCTGCCAGGCAGGCACTGTGCCACTGAGCTGTTTTCCTGTTTACTGCTTCCATGACCAAGGCAGAACCTTTTAGTCTGAAGTACAATAATTCTAATGATACATAGATACAATTGATTTTATTCAGTGAAAAAAACTTAAATCCTTAGAATTTTTCAAATTGGTATTCAGATGGCCTGATCCCTTATATCTTTGTTTTTCAGTTCCATAGTTTTAAAAAAGGATATAATCATCATACCGTGTAAAATGTTTCTAACTGGGAAAGACATTGCAATTAAAAGAAATAAAAGAAAATGCTAACTTATTGCACTCTAACCCTCTGTTTCCTCTTTCTCCTCCAATAAAATTGAGAACATTGTCTCAATAGGAAATAGAAATGTATAAAGATCATGGTAGAAATATGGGAAAGAAAAAAACAACTTTGGGGGAATTTTTTTTTCTGAAGAATTGTCTTATCAACTCTGGGAAATAGTTCATAAAGGAAAAACTGAAATATTTAATAAAACAGGTATCTGGGGAAAGTTATATTTCTAATATCTTACTCATTTTTGAAATGTTTATTCACAAAATGTTATTTCATATATCTTTGATTATTTTAAAGTAAATTCTAATCTTAGAGATAAATGCAAAGTATAGCTTATGTAAAACAGTGTAATTATAAGGTACAAAAATAATATCCATCTAATCTATGTTTTTTGTGATTATAATGGTGTTACAGTCTCAGGATATTACAGATAATTTGAGACACCTTGGGAAATATTGAATAGAAATGCATATTAACATTCTGATTTCTTCTCAATATGTCCTGTCCTATCCCATTATGAATTTGCAATAAAAATTCACAAGGACAGACTGTGTCAGCAGAATGGTATTTGAAAAGGAAATTTAGACATATGAAGCACAATTTGGAGCAAAGACATTTTGCAAAATAATTTTTGATAGTATCAGAAGAGAGAGAAGTTGGCAAACTTATTGGGAAGGCTTCTATTTTAGAACTAAAGATTACAAAGTTGGAAACCTTAAAAATCATTAAGCTGCCACTCTTCCTAGATTTCAGGGCTATATAAATTACATGCAGCAGACTATCCACCGGATAGATTCTTCAAATGTGAAGGAGTATATCATCACACATACTAAAGTAGCTTTCTTGTATCTTTTACAGATTTTCTTCCCTTCTTTTCTTCCTTCCTTTCTTCCTTCCTTTGTTCCTTTCTCTCTCTCTTTCTTTCTTTCTTTCTTTCTCCTTTCTTTTTTTTTCTTTCTTTGTCTCTCTGTCTTTCTTCAAATTCATGAGTCAGTCTCTAAACAACAGTACTCTACAGCGTAAATTTTAGTGTATCCTCAAGTGGATGAAAATGGAGTTGAAACCATTTAAGAATCTATCAAAGATAAATTATATATTAGCTCTTTCTTTCCTAAGTACTTGTCAGGAATCCAGAAGATTACCTGAGTAGTTCTGTCATCAGGAATTTAAAATTTTGTTATAATTTAAATGTATTTATTTTCACCTTAGATTAAAATCTCGTAAGAGTAAAGGTTGGTTGAATCACATTTGTTTGGACAGAGAGCTCTAAGAGTGTGTGTATGATTCAATATAACGTTCGCAGATGTTTGTTTTCTTATTAGTTGTTATTCACCATAAATTGTAAGCCCCAAGAGAGCAAAGGACACATTTTTATCATTCTCTAATTGTAACATCCTGACACAATGGGAGCCCATTAAGTGATTTTGTTGCTGTTGTGTTTTTTGTTTTGTTTTGTTTTAGTTGTAATTTTATGAGCAAAAAGAAATATTAATTAACATTTTGTCATTCTTTGTCTTTGGGTAACAGTTAAGATTTTGTATAGGCAGTGGTATATTTCTGTCTAAATTTATTGATTTTTACAGTTTCCAAATAAGGATGTATTGACTTTTCTAACATTCTCCCTGTGTCTTGTACAGTCATATCTAATGGCTATAAGCAGAAAGAGTTTCCTTAATGTAGCTCTAATCTGTTTTCTTTTAATTAAAAGTGCATAAAAGTAAACAGAATAAAGTTTCTATTCTTGAGGACTGTGTAGTTCAGTGGAAAAGACAAACTAAAACATTAATTTTCTAGATGGCTGTATATTATTGCATTTATTTAAAATATTTATTATTATTCCATCTAGGAACATTTTCTTGATAAATAGAGAAGCAATATATTAAACTGTTTAAGATATTCATACTCATTTTTAATGTGCACAAAAATTTCTTTTAGCAAAATACTATATTTCTTGAAAAGACAATGACAGTTAGTGATGTACTTCCAATATGCCACCAATTATTCTAAATGCAGAGGCAGTTTCCAAATGAAATAATTAGGTCCAAAGATGATAATCAATCAAAGTTCATATGAAACCACAGATTTCATTTAGATTGTGTTTTATCATGTTATTTTGATCTCACATATTACTTTGATACGTAAGCAAACGTTTTGGTTAAGTTTAGCGCAACATATTGGTGATGAGACTGATGCCAATAAAATATATCAAAAGCTTGCTTCTGTATCTGTGTCTGTGTCTGTGTCTGATCTGTCTGTCAGTCTGTGTCACTTTCAAATCCCAAGTAAAATTCTTAGCTTACTTTGACTCTTTCATAAATTTCAGGTATTTCTTTTTCTTTCAATGAATTTATACAAATTGTACACCTTTCTCGTTGTCTATTATAAATCAGAGAGTCTTCATCACTTTAGAAGTAGGAAAAATAAAAGATGGGTGGGGATAAAAACCTGTGTTTAAATTACAATTTTGTTACTCCATTCTTTTGTGAAAGGCATTGTAGTAACTATGTAAGAGCCAGGGTTTGGGACCAGTCTACCTGAATTTTAATTCTCATTCTGCAATCTCACTAGCTAAGCAACCTTGGGCAAATATTACCTCCATGTCCCTGTATTGTTCCATTGTGTAATAATCATTGGAAGAGTTTGTTCTGAGTAGAGTTTTATGAGAATTAAATAAATGGGTACATGTAAGCTACTTAGATTAATATCTAACAGTGCAACAACATGATGCATGTTCACTAGTATTATGCTATTATTATCTGACTTTTGACTAATTTATACAAGTTTCATATTTCTAAAATGGCATATTTGACTATATTGAAAAGCAACAATGTAGAAAAATCTCTGAATGTAATTTAAACTCCTGACTGATGGCATAAATACAGTGCAAACTGTGAGTGACACTGTTAGTGGTGCTCCTGTGGCTGTAAATGCATCATTTAATGTCTTTTACCAGCAGATCCCTTATGATACAGAAAAAATGATTTTTAAAAGTATTCTTTACTCAAAGTGAAGATGAGTAGTAATTATTTTAGACTGAAAATTCAAGAACATTAACAATTATGTATCACAATGTTCTAGTAAAAATGTGCAATGATCTCCAAGTTTCTAAACTCAGTGGACAAATTTCTGTTGTTTTAACTTAACTTTATCTGCAAGATTTGACAGGGCAGGCCTCTATTTTTTTATTTTTATTTTTCTTGGCAAAAATCATCTGACTAGTGAAATGGAATTCTTATACAATTATAACTCATTTCAAGAAGCATTCATTGTTGAATACTTCTAATATTGAAAGTACTCTTTTCTTCTTTTTGTAATTTGAATTAAATAGGTCTTCTGTTACTAATTCTTTCTAGTGCTGCAGAACTAATACTCTCTTAAATAAATTATTTGAAACCTTCCTTCATTTAACAAAAGTTTATTGAGCATCTAGTATAGGTCATTGTTATGGTTGATACATTGTGTGAACTTGAGAAGTTTAGAAATTTAACTGAGAGACTCAGTAGGGAGCCAGGGTTCTTACTTTGTAAATAACCTCATCCTGTGCAAAGGAAGGCAAGGATGTTTGTGAAGCTACACCCACCCTGGAGGGAGGAGGTGTCCTGTGTACAATATGAGGGAGGAGAAGAGGCTTGCTCTTGGCCCCTTTTGACTCTAACTGCTTTTGCGGGGCTGCTACCTTGAAGTGTTGTCCCAGTGCCATGTCACCCTGCCTTGGAGCCAGCTGATTATGGACTGAAACCTCCAAAAACTGTAAGCTAAATAAACCTTTCCTTCCCTAATTTTGGGCATCAGGTATTTTGTCTCAGCAACCACGGAAAAGTAAACAAGACAGTCATGTACACAACTCACTTTTCTCCAAGGTAAATAATCTCTTTAAGCATTTTTTATTATTCCATGCTTTCTAACATCAAGGACACCCTCCTTTGGATAACAAATTCCAATCGTCAATACTTCTGTTTCAAATGCTTAAAAAACACTCAGTTAGTAGACTCAAAATGATTATCCACAAATGACGTATGAGAGGCCATAGCCAAAGCATTGTAGAAGATCCTGTGTCATCTTAAATGAAATATGGAAGTGCAGTCATCTGCCACTTAACAATGCGGTGTATTCTGAGAAATGTTAGTAGATGTATCCTCATAGTGCGGAAATGTCAAAGGGTACTGAAACAGCTACAATTGCTATGACATTCCTAAACAACCATCTTTTAGAACTACTGTGGTACACTACCTCTGCTTGCTTCTTTCCTTGATCTCTTTTATGTCCTTCACGTTACTTATTTGATGAGTCTGTTCAGTCATCATTTCACTCTTCCTATGGGACTAATGTACAAAACTTATCATCATGATGTGTTTCTTATATTTGAATTCTACTGCTTTGTTAATATGATTTACAACCCTTGGTTTCTTAATGCCACTTCAAATCCGGCAAAACAGAAAGAACAGAGTATGTGAAAGCTGATGTTGAGCCTTAAAGGTAAAGTCTTAGTGAATCAGATGGGCTAAGCTTTTCAAATTTACCTTAACCAGGCATGCTTGTAGTACACGATGGGATAATGAAACTGAAGACGCAGTTGCGGAAGGTTCTGCAGACAATGACTCCATCTGTCAAACGCGTGGAGTTGTTCCGCAAATACAGAGCTCCGTATCAACATCTGTTTTTTCTCACAAATGGCATAAACAATGAGCAAACACAGCAGTAATATCCTTTTTTATGCTGAGGGTTGTCGAACATAGAGATAGTCTGATTCAATACCAAGACTAAATGTCAGTGAGGGATGGAAAAACGACAGCTATTTAAAGCATATGTCTCAAGGGCTTTCGGAGAATCAGGCTGAGGTCTATAGATGGAAGTTTTGGGAAGATGTCGCTCCACGTGCAGCGCGCTTCTGTGCAATGCAGGGCTGAAGCACGGATGCTCTCACCGCTGGCCTGACGGTCTCCCCGTGACTTATGAAGTCATCTGTACTGTGTGTCAGGGCTGGGAGTAGAAAATCTTCCAAGTAACATTCAGCTCGGAGTACAGCGAATGTATTCTTTTCATTTAAGTTAATACACAACTGAAACTAATAACTAACACTTTATAACTCTCATCTTTAAATGTTCAGTCTCTCGATAAACCAGATACAGGAAAGGAGTTAAAAGATGGAATCTCCCTTATCCTTGTAGGGTCAAATACTCACTTATCAATTCTGGTGTTTTTCGTATATTGCTTTATATTCTTTTAGACATTCAGAAGTTATGTATTTTTTAAAGTGTGCATGTGTATAACTGTTTTAGCAAAGAGTTGTTTTTATTTATTTCTGAAGTTCATTCTACTTATTTTATATTCCTAGATTATCTAGGACAGCATTAAGTAATAAATATAAGCAAGAATTATGCCTGCTTAATTCTTGATTTTCTACAACAGTATTTTCAGTGTCTCATCATCAATGTATTTTTGTCAGTAGTGTTTGTCATAATTATATAGCTTTCTTGTTTTTTAAATTTTTATTGGGAAACAATGCTGGATTTTAATAAATTCTCTTTTGACACTCATATAATCATGTTTTTTTCTTCTTTTTAGATGATGTATTTAATAAATTGGGTTGATCAATTTCTTCTACCACTCATTCGTATTTCTTGAATGTATTCTCTCTACTATAAGCAATATTTTGATTTAACAAGTTTTGCTTCTATTTATTTATTTATCTTTCTGAGACAGGGCTCCCCTATGCAGTTCAGGCCTACTTTGAACTCACTTTGTAGCCCAAGCTGATGTCAAACTCACAGGGATCCTCCTGCCTCAGCCTCCTAGTCCTAGAATTACAGGCATGTGCACCATACCTGGCCAACAAGTTTTGGTTCTGAATATGTTGGCTTTATAAAGTGAGCTGGGGAGCTTTTCATTTGCCTTAGAGTAGAACAGCTTAGGAATTATGGCAATGATTTATTACCTAAAAATTGAATAAAGCTCCATTGCAAACATACCTTGCCTTCATTTCCTTTCTAATGTTTTAAACTTCAATCACCTTCCAAATATGTTATGGAAATTGACATTCAACTCTTAATTTCCTGATTTATTTTTGATAACATGCATAGTGCTAATGTGCAGAAAGCTATCTATTCTCTATAGATGCTTAAATAGATTTGCAGTAGTGTTCGCCTTTAATTCTATTTATTTTGCATCTATGGTATTATGCCATTAAAATATTTCTAGATTTTTATTTTTCTATCTTTCTATTCTTAATTATATCATTAAAATATTCATGTACATAGTATCAAATGTTGAAAATTCTGTCATCTTTTTTTATATATTTCAGCTCTTATCTACCAACTTCCTTAATTAATTTTGACTCTCATATTTTCTGTTTTCTCTAGTACTAAAAGCTGATTACTATTTTTCCATAGGTTTCGATACTGAGTATGAACTGTTATTTATTCGTTTAATTGATGTTTAGATATTTTAAATTGCCATATTTTATTTTCTTTTTTGACTCAAGAATTACTAAAATATGAATTTACAGATAAAGATTTAACCTTTAAAAATTTATATATTTCATAATTTATTGGTTTATGAATAGACTATTTTCTATAAAATTTCTACTTCTTAAATTTACTAAGATTCAATCTTCCTCTAAAACTTCTGTTTCTATCTGTCTTGCTTGTAAGAGTTTCCATCTATCATATGAACTCTTTTTAGCCATAAACTGAGCTCATATTCTTCACAGTTTGAAGAAAAAAGCTCTTCCCATACCCCTAGGGTTTGGTCTTTACTCCCTTAAACCACTCTATTTGGTTTCTGCTAAACTTTAGTTAAAAATTCCAACATACTTTTACAGTCTACTATAATTGAAACTTTCCCTACGGCTTGGTTTTTGCACATTCCCAAATCTTTGGAAAAGTCACAAACTTTTGTGGCCAACCATCACCAGCATTAATACTTGTTAGCAGATCTTCTTCATTTTGATCAGGTCATCCTTATAAGGTGCAAGCATAGCTCCTGAATTTATAGCTAGGAAATGCCACTAATTTTACTAATTTTGTAATTCTTAGTTGTCTTCATTCTTAGCTATCACAGTTTGCAAGCAAAAGACCACAAAGTGGAAAAATTTATTTCACTCTCATACATGTCTCTCTGAACTCAGTTTTTCCAGGCAGATGTTGTTCTTACTATCTCTGTATTTGAAGAGTTTATGATTCTGACAAGTCAGGTGTGGAGCAGGGGATCTGTGGGGGGAAACTACAAGAAAAATAGATTCTTTTATTATAATATCAGGTTTCAACCTAAGGCCAAAAAATACAGGAAAGCCTAAGTGACATTTCTTGTCTTAGCATTTTAGATATGAACAAACTTGCCTTGAGGATAAGTGATTTTGATAGGAATCTGTTTTCCCTACCCTTTGATGAAACCCTATGGATTCAGTAATTATTTTTGAGGAGAGAAAGTGGTTTCACATGAGATGTTTAAAATTCCATTTGCTCTGTTTTTGCATATAATGCTTCAATTTTAAGAAATTATTTAAATTATCAAAACTTTGGCCCAGTTCATGTGCTTTTCCTGACTCAGAAAATCTTGCGATGCCGCAATAATATGCTGCACTGATAAAAGAACTTGCACCAAGCTTTAAAAACCCTGCCATATGGTTAATGTGACCTGGTTTTACTTGTTCTGAAATTTCCCAGAGTTATACAATACATATTTTGCTATGATTTAGAGATAATCAAGGTTTATATCTGATCTGGGCCCAGATCATGCAGGAGACATAAAGTGGTAGCACGTGAACAGTTGCACTATGTTCCAGCAGATCACAATAAAATCTTTGAAGATTTTGCAATCTGCTGTTATGATTTTACATCCTTTTATATATGTAATTTGTTGTAGTTTTCAAAAGTATTTACTCTTAATTTGTAATTGCATACCCAACACTCCCACTTATCCAATTTTCATTAGCAAGTTTCTTTACAAATACAGTATCATCTGTCATACATAAATAACTAAATAAGCAATGATATGTGTATACAATGAACTTTGCCATGATTATTAAAATAATTACATCTATGTCTTAAGATAACAGATCATTTTTATTTTCTTCATTGTAAATTGCTGTATTTCCTAAACTCTCAAGAACTTGTACGTGCTGTTTTTTTAATCAGAAAAACACATGACATTTTGTAACTGGAAAGTATAGAACTTAATGTTTCTAAGTATTCACATTTTTAAATGGTATTTAAGGAAATATATGAGAAAATATGTCATTTATGATTTAAGGGTAGTTCACTTGGTTAATAAGTTGTGATGGTGTCAGCTTCAAAAAAGTGATTATTTGGTATACAGGCACACAAATTATTTCTTTCTTATCTTTACAATGATTGTCCCTTTACAATGATTTGTACAGAACAAACTGATTATGTCTCAAAAATTGTTATCAAAAAGTGTTATAAATTAGCAGGTTTATAACAAAACCAGTCTTACCCACCATTTGTTTAAAAGTTTCGTGAATACATTGATTAGAAAATAACCAACTTTCAATTGCACAGATGGATTTTCTCCCTCCCAGGAAAAAATGAAGGGTGAACAAAATACAAACTGGGTAGGTTATCCTATGATTATGTAGCTTGCAGTAGAAGCCAGTTTCACAGAGCTGTCTTGAGATCTCTGGAGGAACAATTTAAAGTAGCCATTAGAGTAGAAGCATGAAAAGATGGACATGCAGATAGATGTGTAAGACACTCTTCCAACCATTCCCAGTCCTGGAAGGTAAGAGATGAACAGAGCAGCCCTGAGATGCTGTACAGGTTAAACCAAGCCAGGGAGGCACACGTGGTGGAGACAAGCACAAAAACAGGTGACACTATTTAATTAATTTTGAAAGATGATCCCTGAAAATGCAGAAAATACTACACGTTGGTTTTTAAGCCAACTCTAAAGTGACTGGAAAGATCCGCAGAATTATGACTGAAATTCTAGAAATTGTCATGATGTTAGTTATGATCCTGTACTTCAAAATGAAGAATGAGAGCTAACCTGTCTGGAAGGACGCAGAATATATATAAGAAAGTTGCTTTTCATGTCAGCTGTCAAGAGGGTCAGGGTCCTCAATTATTATAAAACCTTTAAAAAAAACATTTAGATTGCTATTTGCCATCTGTACCTAAATTGCTTCCCCAGCATATCATCTCGAATTGTCCTCTAGCACTGACTCTTAATTGTATAACATTTCCCAGGAAATTCACAAACTCACAGTATAGGACGATAACCCAATTAGAGATCACTGATACAGGTGATACCATAAGATACCCTCTCTTCTCTCCTTAAAATACTAACACTCTCCTCCCTTCTCTTTATTCTGATATGACCAGTCTTATTTCTTTGAATAAACAGAAGCCATGAAAAATAATTCCCTTATATTTTACTACCACATTCCATGGTGTACACTAGTATCCTCTATTTTCCTCCACTAGTAATGGAAAAGCTCTCTTTTCTCCTTTGTATTTTCAACCTTTTAATGGGACTCCATTTCTTTTAGGAGCTATAAACATTTCTCATGCAATAATCTACTCCTAAAAATAGTCTATTCTTCTTACATACATGTCATGACTTTTTTCTTAATTTTAGGATTGTTTCCAATAGAAATAAACAGGGATGGCTTTCTGCTTTATGTGACTCTCTGAATAGCAAATCTCTCTCTACTTACCTACTCTATTCTGCTTGTCAGTGAAAAAATTGTTTCTCACCTAAAAATTAGTCTTTACTCAACTATCACACACTGGGGAGTATCTGAAGATCAGATAGATTCCTGAGTCAAAGTAGGTTTTTATGGGGAGAGACCTAAAAAAGGGGAGATGTGATTTGGCTAAGGTAGTAGTTTTCAACTCTAATTGCTGTGAAACTTGCTATTGCTACCGTAGTTTTGTATTCCTTGTGCTTGGGATTGTTGGCACATGTTTATCCCAATGATTATCAGAAATGCTTTCTCTTTCTTTTTTATTTTTTTTTTATTTTTTTATTTTTTTTGGTACCGGGGATTGAACTCATGACCTCTTGCTTGCCAGACGGACGCTTGGGCCGCTAAAATAGAAATGCTTCATCAAGAGTTGTTTTGATAAGCCTGTGGTTTGTAAGCTAGACAAGGATCAACGCAAAATTAGGGAAAAGGTAGAAAAAAGCACAGTAAAACAATACAGGGAATGAGAAGGCAGCTGAAACAAAGAAAACTGAGGTATCTTCATCATTCCTGTTTTAATTCTCTTATATTTGTTCAGTTTTACAGGAAACTTTCCATGCTCTTCACTGCTTTGATTTCTCATGTTATAAGGCTTATTTTTCAGCCTGCTCAACATTTCGGTGAAGTCTCTCTTGTCAATGCCTTTGATGATATTGTCCTCGCAAATCTAATATTAAATGCCATTTCTTATCTTACCCTGATTTTCAAAATCATTTGAAGGTGTGAAGTTTCTGACTCACTGAGAGATTAAGATCTATCTGGTGGATAATTTTAGTTGTATAGTCAGCCTACGAAAATAAATCTGAATCACCAGTGACCTCACTCCAGTGGCAAATTCTGAGTCCTTGTCCCACTTGATATGGTTAGTTACCTGATCACTCCTTCACGCTTACAGACTTTCTTCTCCCATCTTCTGGCACGTTTTACTGTTGGGGTTTGCCTGACCACTCCCTGGACCAGCTCAGGATCCATTTCATCTCACTTCTTTTAGAGCCTCTGCATTTCTTTTTTCTGTCACATGTTGTAGAAGCTCAAATGTATTTTCCCTTTTTCTTTTATTTCTTCTCTTCCTGGATAATCTTGCTCAATGCTATGGTTTAAATGAAAGTTTATGTGCCAATGTCTTTCCCTCAAGATTGTGTCACTAGGCTCCAAATTTACTTTGAGATCCAGGCTCAAAACGTTTTTTTCTACTTCACAAGGAAAGTGTTTTTACGGTGTAATGTCTGCAGCACTGTCTGCTCTATTGTGTATGTTTTATAATTTTAAGTTGTTTAAATGACTGAATGAATTCTTCATCCTTTCGGCATGCAACATATTATTCACTTATGACAGTTTATACAGAGTATATAATTTCTATTTTAATACCTATGGTAACTATTTTCAATTATTTTCTTATGGGAAATTTTGTATATCTTTTCACCATGATGTATCAAAATGAGTTGATCATTCCTTCATATTTCACAAGATTTTGAATATTTCTACAATATAATTATTGGACAATTTTAGACTCAGTATTGGTATAGATATTGGTATATCCTATTAAAATGTGAATTACAGCAATTGAGAACTGAAATCATGTTTCATGTGCTTTTGTGGTTGTTCTATCTAACACCATATCTGCCATGCTGCAGATTTAGTAACATTTTTGTCAATGTGATGAATTTTCTATTTTTTTCTGTAGTCAGAATATAAGTCTGTTAAACATAAAGTTTTTCTTTTTCCTGGTGTATTAATACACTGATCTAGCTGTCTTTCCAGTCACTACAGTCAAGTCCTATTTATTTTATAAAATGTTCATTTTGTTATCTTATTGAACATAAAACTCCCAGTATGACCACTCATATCTATCCAACTATGAGAACAATCTGTCTGTCTTGGGTTTAGTCCTCTGTTGGGTGAAAATGATAGCATTAATTAAAATGCAATGTAAATGCGAGGTTGGAGATTTCAGACTTTTTTGTAAATACAAATCAATTTCTTTTGAGTTTTCATGATACATTAATCCTTAGCATGTGTTATTTCCCTTCTCAAATAGGAAAAAAATGTAAAATAGGTTATACATTGAATGGAAAAGGCTGTTTGAAAATTTAGTCAAACAGTAACTGATGCATTTTATAATTAAAATATATTTAAATTTTATAAAGCCATGGGAAAATTCTTATAACCAATTAACATATAAAACTATTTTATAGTATCAGTATCAAATCAATGCCATTTCCATTTTTGCTCTTCTATTGATGTATGAATATATTCACGTATACTTATGGATGTAGAATGAAAGAAACAATTAGAAAAAACTATCAAAGTAGTGTGATTTATCTTTGGGAGATTAATTTTACTTTTATTTTTTATATTTAGCTTCCTGGTTTTATCAGTATTTGTTTAAAAATCTTACACTTTCCCCTAAAACATAATAATCTAAAACAAAATTGTGACTATTGTATTCAACCCTGTAAGGTAAGTATTGAAATTAGTTGCTTTCATTTAATATTAAAGTTTGCATTTTTATTCAGGAAATTGTCTCTTGTTTCTCAAAAGCAGTAAAACTAAGAGGATAATGATTGAATGACCACTGAACAAAAAATTCACTGAGTCAGATAACCTTGATTTTGGCTTTCACTCTTCCACAAATTATGTGACATTTAGAAGAGACTCTTCCTGTCTGGTTCTAAGACAATCCATCTCTGAACTAAAAGTACCACTTTACAAGTGTCCTCGTGATCTGAAGTGCTCATTACGCAGGGAATGACCAGAGGATTCTTTTGTACCTTGTTGTACCAGAAATGAAAAACAAACAATTTCAAGCATATCTGGCTAGCTTTTTAAATAATTATTTCAAATTCTCTGTTTTAAAAAATATCCAGTTGTACACACTGTCCTGTGACAAGCATGGCAGAATTCAACACCACCCTTGAACATATTGTAGAGAATTTCTCATTTCAGTTTCTTGTAAGAAACAAGTACAGTATTATTGGCATGTTTTTCTTATATCCATATTCATTTCAGTCATGATTCTGAACTTTCCTAGGTGCAAGAGACAATTAAAATATGTGTGTGAGGACATTAAATTTTGGACACCATAAACGCAATTTAAAATATTTCTTTTAAAAATGAAAAAGAGGAAAATCTATAAGAGTTTCAATAAAATGGGTTCCCTTGAGTACAAAGAGGTTTCAGAGGTGGGTAATTACACATGGATAAATTAAGACAGAAGAAGATTACACTGATAATACTTTTCAGAACCCCAAGAACCTGGAGAAATTGTAAGATTCTTGAGAAAGATTTAAAGTCTTTGCAGGCTGACACCTTTGGACAACAGCACTGTGTGGAAGACATGTACAGTAATGAATGCACAAGGCACACTCTAGAAAAAGCCATTTTCTCCTATGCTAAATCCAGTTATTTTTACTAAAATTGCTACTTTGATTTGTTCTTTTGAGACTTCCTGCCTGATTGTCTCATTCTCTGGGAATTGACCTTCAGTGTGAAGCAGAGAGGGGGAGCTCCTTGAGAAAGCAAAGAAAGGAAGAACAATAGAGCTGAGATTCAGTGTATGAAGAAAGTAAGAGGATACTGAGAGCCTCTCCTAGGGTGAAAAAGTCGGTTACTGCCCACCCACTGCCTCTAGAAATGCATCAGCTAAAAGTGGAGCTCAGCTTTAATAGTAGCCTTAATAATAATAGTATTTATAAAACATATCTCTCCAAAGAACTTGAAGCTCTTCCCACTCAAGTCTTATTGTGCCTGGGTAGGCCCAGCTACTGTAGCTGGTTAGGCAGGAAGCCATTGTTGAGAATAATTGTTCCTTTACGGCTATAGAGCGTAAAGCAGGAAGCACACAGGTTTTAATGCCTTCCTCCTCAAAATGAACTTTCTTCTTGCTGCTTGCCACTTTTCCACCCCTTACGTGCATAAGTGAACAGAAGTCTCAGAAAACCTTTTCTAGAAACTTGAGCTCTTATTACAACTTTAAAAAGAAAATTTAATACTTTCTTAGCCTATTTTCCATTTCCAATGTATTGTCATGCTTTCCTTGATACAAGTATTCATTGCCTTTCCAGTGGGCTCAGATAGAAAAGCTGTGTCCTGAAGGCACTACATCAAAAAAAGCATTTCAGATTTTTAATTTCTGGTTTTGAATTTCATAATTTTCACCTATAATTGACACAATGTCAACTATTTTCAAGCATCAGAGGTTGATAGAATCACAGGAAAAATATCTCAATCTTAAAAAGACTTCATAATAATCATAATCAAAGCTTTCTGTACTTTTTAAATTTCGCATGATCTTAAAGACATTCATATACATTTTGATATCCATTTTTTGACAGACACTAACTTGCTGTTAAATTTCTATTTACATCTGCTTATTTTTGACTCCCGAAGTTGTTTCTTTACTCTCTTAGCTGCCCACCTTGACAATGTGGAATTCAGGATTACCAAAGATAGGAAATCGGTACAGTGACTCATTTCCCAAATTTTCCAAATATGCAGCAGAACATGAATATATTCAATGAAGGATGTTGACTAAGAGATGAGTACAAGATTAACTTTTAGAAAAATTTAGCACGTGTATACCTCCTCATGGAGGAGGCACTATATGTGGGTGATTTGGAAAAGAAGTCATTGACAGTCACAGGGTACTTTTCTGATGGCTTTGTTTGTTTTACACTTTCATTTCTTTCCAAGAAGAAACGCTTAAGACCATGTAGACAAGATGAGATTTGAAAATTTTCCCTCTTACAAAAGGGTCAACCCTGTTATCTATTTTCAAATCGTATATACTAACCACAAATATATTCAAGTTCATATCAAAATGTGAATTCTATCCACAGAATTTATCTAAATAAAGTAAACATGCAATTTTGGAGCTAGAAAAGAGTTGGAAAATTTCATCAATGACCTAATTTTATGAAAGCGTAAATGTCTTGGGCAAAAAATTACTCTCATGATAGAAATGTCAGGCTTACCACATGCCAAGCTTTTCTATTCCCTCACGCTGTGCCTCTCATGCAGCCACAGGAATGTCAGTATGAAAATATATACTGGTTACATAATTTGATGCACTGTGCCATCATAGGGAATTTATAACACACCATTGACTTGTTTCTGAACATTTTCCTGGATGGTTTTCAGAAGTCTTGTCTAGGGCCAAAGTTGTCCTTGTCCTTAGACAGACCTTGACTGGTGTTCAATAACCATTTAAATGTGAGCATGATTTTTCAAAATTCTAATGCCCATTTCCTTGAATCAATCTGGATGGAAAAGGGAAGTGAGCAAAATTGTTCCAATATGTTACAAACACTCTCGTTTTCATGTGGAAATTCTTATTTTAAAAACTCAGAGACATATTTTTGGTAGGAAAAAAAGAGGGAACAGACATATCAGAATTCTTTCATATTATAACATTAGAAAATAAAAACAATAGTTTTCACACTATAACTTTATATTATGATTCTTTAAATGAAATTAGAAAAACATATTTTCAGAGTTTAGTATCAAAAAAGTAATTATTTTTCTTTTTGGAAACCATATACCATTTTCCATATGATTTTCCAAAACAAAATCCCATTTATTTTGTGGCTTGAGGCACATTAATACCACAGTGTCAATAATAGGAAAGTGTTTCTAGGCAATGCTTTTGAAGGACTGTCCCAAGGTTTTTTCTTTGTTAGTATAGTTTAAGAGAGTATCTATGTAACCACTTCTTTTTAAACTGCCTTTCTTCTCTTTTTTTGACATCCTGGAACATAAGAAGTTGGTAAATTTTCATTAATATTTTCTTTCCTGATCTCTTCATCATTCTCTCTCTATGCATAAGGTATGTAGTATATGTGAATATATGTAATTTTATCTTATATATTGCATGCATCATGTTGCTTAATTATTTAATAATAACCAATTTAATTTTGTGTCCTAAGTGAATGATCTCTTTTAGAATTAAGTTATCATGGCAGTTTTAAAAGAGTGACTTATTTTGTTGAGCACATAATTCTGATGCTTTCACAATTGGAACTTTCCAACTAAGCATGTAAAATTTCAAAACTGAATTGTGCATCTTTTTTTTTATTTTTTTTATTTTTTATTTATTTATTTATTTTTGTGGTACCTGGAATCAAACTCACAACTGCACACCTGACAGGCAGGCGTGTAAGCCACTGAGTCAAACTCCTGGCCCTAGTTTTTTGAGACAGGGTCGCACTATGTAGTTCAGGCCGAACTCGCTCACATTGTAGACCAAGCTGGTCTTGAGCTCACAACGCTTCTCCTACCTCAGGCTCCCAAGTGCTGGGATTAAAAGCGTGCACCACCATGCCTGGCTGAATTGTGCATCTTGTAAAGGCAGCTTTCAAGTAAGACCAAATTATGTTCTAAAAGCCAATTTTATACTCTTCTGTGTATTATTCCTAGGCTAGGCTCAGACATTTACCTACAGAAACTACCTCAGAATTCCTAGGAAACTTTTGAGTTAGATTGCCAATTATTCATATACTTTAAAACAGACCTCATAGAATAAACTGTGGACTTTATATACTGACTGCTCCTTCAGTTGGTTATTAATTTCTTTGAACTTTATCCCTCCCAATTGTGCATGTATCTTTTGCAGCACAAATAAGTATTAAAATAGTTTATTCATCTCATTATTATTCTTAATAAACATATATGCAATACCTTTTTGAAATGGAATATTACCAATTTAAATTTATGTTTTAAATATCTCACAGAACTTTATCAATAATATAAAAAGGGTTAAGTACAAATAAAAATTAAATGCATTTTACTAGACAACAATCATTTCTCTGAAAAATGTATAAATCAATGTATCCTCCTTTTGACTTCTACTTAGGACTAAAGTTTAACAATTGCAGAAATTTAGCAAAAATAAAAAAATAAAAACATGGTGAAAAGAATGGAAGAGTTAATCAGATTCAATTATGAATAAACATTACATTGTATAACTGCAAACAATCACAGATAGAATATGGCCAATATAATTTATACTAAATCTGACTTTTGTGAATAATATCCACTTGGAATGCAGTATTTTCACTTCAAAATTGTGAAACTCCTGATGAAGATTTTAGTCTGAACACGCTATTTCCTCTAGAAATCCCACTCAAATGTCAGATTCATTTGCAAAATGAATAAATAACCAAAGACAAAGAGAATAGGAGGAGGATAAAGAACCACCCAACTTCAGAAGCTAAAATGTAGGTGGCCAAGATGTTCTCAACTCATTAAAATGTCTTTAAATTAATTTCTAAGCTAGCAAGGAGAAAATCAAGAAACAACTCATTAAATACTAGTGTGTAGCTACCTGATCACTCCAAAGGTGATGGCCCTGTAAATTTGGAAGTGGTAATCATAGCCAGGCACACTGGCTTATGCCTGTTATCCTAGCACACTGGGAAGGTGAAACAGGATGATTACTTAGTGACTTAGCAAGATTCTGTCTCAAAAAACAAAGTAAAAGGGACTTGGAACATAGCTCAGAAAAAAACCTCTGGGTTCATTTCTCAGTACATCAAAATAAACAAACAAACAAATAAATAAATAAATCTGACACTAGAAATAAGAAGATTGATCAAAAGATTGCTTTGGAATAAATTATGATGAATTGAAGAAGACATCTTCATGTAGTCTTACAGGCTGGTCAATGCAGTTTGCCACTGAACTGTCCAGTCTAGGCTGCTGGAGAACAGAAAGAGAACATTTGCTCCTGAGGACAGCAAGTAGCTAAGAATGGGGACACACTATGGAATCTGGAGGATAAACTGAATAGTTACTCCTTAACAATTAGCCAATATGTCACAGCTGAATTGAAATGCTGCATATGTTATCAAAACATCACATAGTTTTTCTCTCAATTGTGTCTAGTGTAGATTACACACAATTGCATGATTTTTGTTTATTAAAGATTTATGGTTTTGTCAGAAAATGATAAAGGTGTCAAAAATGAAAATATCTTAATATTAAACAGTAATTCTTAATGCCTGACCACACAATTTTCTACCATTTCACAATTTTTCTAAATTGTTTTTACATATTTTCATATTAATACTGTTCCATTATGATTAGGCCTGTAAATCCCACTTAAATGTAATAATCAATATGGAAATATTACTGCAAATAGTATAGTAAAGTTATTATATATACTATATTTATCAAGAGTATATTTCCAATCTTATTTATCATCACTGTCACAAATGTTTTAGTAGGTTATCCTTCACATATTATTCATGTAATACGTTACATTAACATCCAGTAGGTGCTTGAAGATACCTTATGAACCAGATGAATATAATTGGAACTCAGAAACAGAGTGGAGTGGTTGTAACTATTGGATTAAGGAAACAGGATTTCAAATATCTCCAGGCTGCTAGAAAAGCATCAGTTTCTGCTTTCTGACAGGAAACTAAGCAGGAAGAGGATCTTGTGCAGCACCATGGAGAGCTCTACAACTTTCACTCCATTCATTTGTTCCGGGCTGCATGGAGTTGGATTGACATCTGGAGTTGAACTCTACAGGATTGATGGTATTCCAGCCAAATAATGGGATTATTGGGGCTATTGAAAAAGTTAACAAGTGCAGGAGTTTTTTCTAAAAGTTAAAACTTACTCCAGAAATCACCCATTCTTGAAGAATTGATGGCAAAACCATGTTTGGGGAGATGGAGTAAGACAATGAGATGAAAATAAAATTATGTAAAGCCTTCAGACTCTGTGTGTGGGGAAAATCATCTCTGAGGCCTTCAGGGACCCAGAGGCTGCACTCAGTGATATGCACTTGTCTGAGAACACTCAGTGAAGCCCACAGAGATTTGGAGTCCATTTCCAGGGACCCACAGTCATCCAGAAACCCTCAAGAGGCCCTCAAGGACTGGGAGTCCCCCTCCAGTGATCTGCCTACACCCAAGAACCACCTCTGAGGCCCAGGGGAATGTGAATCTATGTGCAGTAACCTGCAGTCATCTGGAAACCCTTGATGAGGTCTGTGGGGACTGGGAGTCCACCTCCAGCCACTCACCCACACCTGGGAACCATCACTGAAGCCCACAAAGACTGTGAGGACATGCTCAGTGGCCTGCAGTCATCTAGAAACCGTTGGAGAGGTGTGTAGGGACTGGGAAGCTGTGCCCAGTGACCTGCAAATCCCCAGGAACCATTTCTGAGACCTTCAGGAAATGGGAGTCTGTGCCCAGTGACCCACAGTCATCCAGGAACTCACAGTGATGCCCACATGAACTGGAAAGCTGTATCCAGGAACCCGTTCACACATGAGAGCCATCTCTGAGGTCCACAGGGACCAAGAACCTGCATTCAGAGACTTGTAGCCATAAGCAACCTTCATTGAGGCCCACTGCTGTATGGCTACCAGCACAGGAAGAAACTAGGACATGACATCTGACTGATTTGGAGGAACACATGAATATCAGTGATAACCATTACTGCAAATTGCCTCAATTCACCAATCAAATGAAACAGACTGGCAGACTGGATCAAGAAATAAAATCCAACATTACGTTGTATGCAAGAAACACATTTAACTCAGATAGAAATGCATAGACTGAAAGTCAAAGGATGGAAAACACTCCTTGTGACAGGAGCCCAGAAAAAAAGAAGGGGAAGATGTTCTGTTTGCAGACAACATGAACTTCAAACCCAGAATGATCAAAAGAGATAAAGAAGGTCACTACATACTTATTAGGTGAAAAATTCAAGAGGAAGAGATTAAAATCATAAATAAGACAAGTATTAATAGACTTGAAAAATCAAATAATCAATAATATAATTGTAACAGGGGACATTAACACCCTTACTGTCACAAAGAGACAGATCAACTAGACAAAAAATCAGCAAAGAAATAACAACTGAATCAAACTTGTGAACAAATGTACTTAGTAGACATGTACAGAGTGCTCCAACCAACAACAGCAGAATATGCATTCTTCTCAGCTGCACATGGGATGTTCTCTAAAACAGACAATATACTAGCTCATAGAACAGGTTTAAATGAATGCAAAGGAATTAAATTATCCCATGTATATTATCTGACCATAGTGCAATGAAATTGGAAATTAATGACAAAAGAAACCACAAAAGCTCCATAAGTACATGGAAATTAAATAGCACCCTAAAGAACAACCAATGGATCACAGAGGAAATTAAATAAGAAATTAAGCAATACATGCAGTCAAACAAAAATGCAAATATAACTTAGTAGTATCTGTGGGACGCTATAAAAGTAGCCTTCAGAGGGAAGTTTATAGCAGTGATTTCTTACATCAGGAAAATAGAATGAGGAAAAATAAACAACCTAGTGCTACACCACAAACTTCTGGAAAAAGAAGAAGTCAAGCCAGAAACTCAAAGAAGGAAGAAAATTGTAAAGATCAGAGTAGACTTTAAAGTAATTGAGACTAAGAAAAAAATGCAAAGAATTAATAAACTGAAAAATTGGTTTTTTGAAAAAATAAATGAAATTGATAAACTCTTAGCCAACCTTATCAAAAAAAGGAAAGAAAAAACTCAAATTCATGGAAAGAGAATGAAAAGGGTGAAATTACTACAGATCCTGTGGAAATACAGATCATCAATACCTACTTTGAAAGTCTTTACTTTCATGTGATCAAAAATACAGAAGAAATGGATAGATTCCTAGAAATTACCAAAGCTGGATCAAGAAGAATACCTAGAATTACCAAAGCTGGATCAAGAAGACACAAAGCTTCTTAATAATTCCTTATCAGATACTTAAGTTGAAAATGTAATTAAAAACTTACCAGCAACAACAACAGCAACAACAAAAAAGCCCAGATCTTGACTGATTCACACCTGAATTTTACAAGGAATTTAGAAATGATTTAATACCATTACTCTCCAAGCTCTAAAATGAAATTGAAAGGGAAGCAATTATCCCTATTTCATTCTGGGTAGCAAATATTTCCCTGATATCAAAACCAGTAAAAGACCCACTCTGAAAAGAGGACTATAGGCCACTCTGTCTGGTGAACATATATGCAAAGATCCTCAATAAAATACTAGCAAACAGAATGCAGCAAATCGTCAAGAAGATTATATACCATGACCAAGTGGGATTCATCCAGGCATGCAACAATGGTTCAACATACTCAAATCAATAAAAGTAATACAGCACATCAATAGCATGAAAGACAAAAATCACATGAGTATCTCAATAGATGCAAAAAAAAGCTTGTGATAAAATCCAACATTCATTCATGGTAAAAACCTTAGAGAAAATCAGAATATATGGTTTTTACCTCAATCTGATAAAAGTCATCTATGTCAAACCAAGAGCCAACATCATACCAAATAGTCAAAAACTTAAAGCTTTCACTCTACAATCAGGAACAAGACAAGGTTGTCCCCTTTCACCACCTCTATTTGATATAATTCTGGAAACATTAGCCAGAGCAATTAGAAAGAGAGAAACAAAACAAATAAAGATAGGAAAGGAAGAAGTTAAATTATCATTTTTCACAGATGGCATGATAGTCTATGTGGGAGACTCCCAAAACTCCACCTATAGACTTCTAGACTTAATAAACAAATTTAGAGTAGCCATGTACAAAGTCAGTACTCAAAATTCAATGACATTCCTATACACAAACAACAAACTCACTGAGAGAGACATTAGGGAAGCCTTCACATTAACATAAAAAAAGAAAAAATGAAATACTTAGGAATCCTAACAAAGGAAGTAAAAGATTTATAGATTGAAAATTACAGTGCCCTGAAAAAGAAATTGAAGAATTCAGAAAATGCAAAGATATCCCTTGTTCATGAATAGGAAGAAACAACATTGTCAAAATGGCCATACTCTCAAAACTGTTATACAGATTTAATTCAATCCGGATCAAAATACCATTAGCATACCTCACAGATCTAGAGAAAACATTCCTAAAATTCATTTGGAAACATAAGAGACCTAGAATAGCAAAGGCAATCCTGGGCAACAAAGGCAAGGCAGGAGGCATTACATTCCCAGAATCGAAATTATTCTGCAAACCTGCTATAATAAAATCAGCGTGGTACTGGAAAAAAAAAAACAGACCTAAGAAACAATGGAACAGAACAGAAGATGCAGAGATAACTATGAACACACTCAGCCACCTTATCTTTGACAAAGGGGCAAAACATGTTCACTGGAAGAAAGGTAGCCTCTTTAGTAAGTGTCGTTGGAAAAACTGGCTTTCTACATGCTGAAGACTTAAACTAGACCCATGTCTACCACCATGCACTCAACTAAAGTAAAAATGTATCAAAGATCTAAATATTAACACAGAAACACTAAACTCACTGGAAAACAAAGTAGGTGTAAATCTCAAGGACATAGGAGTAGGCCAAGAGTTCATGAACAAAAACCAAACTCCACTGGAAGTACGCCAAAGAATCAATAACTGTGATCTCACCTTATTAAAAAGTTTTTGCACATTGAAATAAATCACCAACAGAGTGAAAAGAAAACCCACAGATTGGTAAAAGATTTTGCCAACTGTCCCTCAGACAAAGGACTTCTATCTAGAACGTACAAAGCATTGAAAAAATCAGTTTCCCCCAAATTTAAAGATCCAATCCAAAAATGAGCAACTCAAATGAAGAAATACAAATGGAAAACAAATACATGAAAAAACGTTCAACTTCATTGGTGATTTGAGAAATGCAAATTAAAACAACACTGAGATATCAACTTATTCTAGAAAGAATGACTAACAATTAATGAATAACAAATGCTGGTAAGGCTGTTTGGAAAAGGAACTCTGCTCCACTGTTGGTGGGAGTGTAGCCTCGTACAATCACTGTGGAAATCCATGTAGAGGTTCCTCAAAAGACTAGGAGTAAGCCGGGCATGGTAGCTCACGCCTTTAAACCCAGCACTCAGGAGGCTGAGGTAGGAGGAGTGTTGTGAGTTGGAGACCGGTTTGGGCTACAATGTGAGCAAGGCCAGCCTGAACTACATAGTCCGACCCTGCCTCAAAGAAAATAGGGTCGGGAGTTTGGCTCAGTGGCTTAAGCGCCTGTTGGGCAAGCACAAGGTTGTGAGTCAGGGCTCCAGTACCGAAAAAAAAAAAAAAAAAAAAAAAAAAGACTAGGAGTAGAGACTCCATTCAACCCAGCTATTCCACTTCTGGGTATTTTCCCAGAAGAATTGAAAACATCATACTACAGTGCTATACGCACACTCATGTTTATATAAGTACACAATTTGCAATAGCCAGATCTTGGAAACAAACCAAATGCCTATCAACTGAGGAATGGATAAAAATATGTGATATTTTTATACAATAGAATGCTACTCAGTCATAAAGAATGATAAGCTAGAGGCTTTTATAGGCAAATAGATGCAATTAGAAACCATACTCATGAGTGAAATAAATCAGACTTGCATGTGTAAACACCATATTGTCTCACTAGTATAAGGAACTGAAAGAGTAAGTAAGATCCAAAAGTTGCAATAGATAGAGTAAAAGGGAAAGAAACTTATCAAATGGAAATTGCAGGTTTGGGCAGTCTTGTTTGCTGTATCTGGTAACCTGAGCAACTATTTTGAAGACCACGATATGGAATATAACAACCTTTGTTAAATTATTATCATCTTGGTTTGAAATCCTATATTGCTATTATTTTTGTTGTTGTCATTTTGCTTTTGCAGTTGTTTTTTGATTGTTTTCTTCTTGTATTTTTGTTTTTTTTTCCTTTAAAAAACTGTGTGTTAGAATAGAGCAGTAAAACAGAACACACACTAAATGAATAATAACATGTATATCAAAAGATAAAATATTACTAGTGTAAAACTGATTTTACTCCTGCTTCTGAGAATGTTTAACTATATTTGTTATTTAGTTTAAAATATATGATCCAAGTTTACTTTGAATTATTAAAAAACTGTGAGTCATGAAACATTTGTAGCTGTGTCAGAAACTGAATCCTTTACCTTTGCCTAACATGTTGCTGTTTTTCCCCTATTTGTCCCCCAAAGCACCAGAATTTTTACTAGAATAATCTCTGTGCAGTTGTTTACAAAAGCATACCTCCATTTTCACCATAAATAATTCTTATTTCCCCTTTTCCACTACAGAGGCAAACACTATTCCAGAAAGCATGAGGAACTTGAAGAATGTGCATGTCAGCCTCCATTAATCCTGGCCTTTTTAATTTTTGAATGCTCAATAAAAGTCTTACTCAGAGTTGCAGTTCACAGACTATTTAATGTTGTTCTGTCTCTCAATACTTGGAAATAACACAACAATCTTTTAGACGGGGTATGATAGACACATTTATTAAAAAAATGTTTTACACTGTTTTGACAAGAATTTTTTACATCATTGTGAAAGTTGGACTTGGGAGATGAAAGTGATTGAAAAATTTTAAGGGGAATGATAAAAGATTGTTGGTATAGTTCATAATAGGATAAGCTCTAAAACTGGATGACTTGGGTTTGCGATTTGATTGCTAAATTTGAACAGTTTCTTGACCTTCATATTGTTCAGCTTTTACAAATGAAAATTGAGAACTAATGAGAGTGCTGTTTTACATAGAAAAATAGAATTTAATGTAACTTAAAGATAGGAGTCATTAAAAAGTGAAATATATGAAACACTATCTTCATATAATAAGCTCCTGATAAATATTACTATCAGAATGCATTCTAAATTTTAAAACATAATTTAGCTGATGTGTAGCACATAGATTATATGGAAATTAAGGATAGAGGCCAGTAAGAAAAATAGTAGCCAAATGCCAGATAATAGTAGCTTGAAGAATAGTGATGAGACAAAAAGTGAAATGACAGGACATGCATATAAATTAAACTGAGGGAAAAAATACAGGTGTAAGGGTTGAATGCTATATATTTATCTGTAGGAACTACACAGATGATGGTTTTACTGTCTGAGATAGGAAGGACTGGGAAGGAAATTTTTTAGGGAGAAACAAAACTTTCTTCTAAACATGATAAAGTTAAGACACCTAGTTGAGATCTAAGTGGAGAGACTTCATCTGTGTAAATAATGTTCACAAAAGAAAATCATCACGTGTTTATATTTCCTAAAAATGTGCCAACACACTCTTAAAATTGTTATTTCAATTCATACCCGTGTATTAGTCAACCTTATCATTTTTGGGGCAAAATACTTGGAACCTGAACTTTAAGAAGGACCAGTTAATTGGCTTAAGGTTTCAGGTGGTTTAGTCTGTGATGAACTGGCTTTAGGGCATAAATGATCTGGCAGAATCATATGGTAAAGAAAGGCTCCTCAACCATGGCAGCAAAGAAGCAGAAAATAAGACGGGGAAAAGTCAGAGCAAGAAATAAACCCTCCAAATGCAGGCCCCAGGGACTTACCTCTTCCAATGGGGCCCACCTCCTAACAGCAAATTCAGTTCTGTACTCATCAGTGTTAATATAGCAACCTCATGATCAGTTCCATTATTAAAGTTCTGTCCTTGAGCACAAGACACTTTTTAGAGACATTTTATATCTAGACTTCAACAGTGTGTAACTTTTTTTATAGTAGGATAAGAAAAATCACACCACTGTTAATACTTTCAGCATTGAAAGAAACTGTACCTTTAAGACAGGAGGAGTAAGAATCATTTGCAGCAGTTATTATTTTTCATTCATAATTAATTTTCACAGGAATAATTTTATTTTGTGATTCAGATAACTATTTTATAAATGTTTGGTATCAGGAATCAAACTCCTGACCTCGCATTTGCCAGGCAGGTGCTTGTGCCACTGAGCTATATCCCCAACTTTTTATAAATGTTTGAAACAAAATATATGAAGACACTTTATATAAAAATGATACTAGCAGATGTATTGCTCCCTGACGAATGATTACTTTAGTCTTTTCCATTTTGAGAAATGTGAAAATAACAAGAAAAAGGGAAATGAAAAGCAAATTTCCATTTTAAAAACAACATTAATATTATTATGCTATACTTTATTTGAAAAGTGAATCTAACATGTGCCCCCCCAAAAGTGGTATTTAGAAAAGAAGATAGAAAAAACTGGGTGTAGTGGTATACATTTATAATACCAGTTCTCTGGGAGGCTAAGGCAACAGAATTGTAATTTCATACCCAGGCTGAGCAATATAATGACTTATAAAGACCCTGCCTCAAAAAAAAAGAAAAAGTCATTCATTGCGAAGGCTATGGGTTCAATTTCCTGTATCATCACCAAAAGCAAATTGTTCTTGTATTAATATTAGTATCTTAATCATTTTGCTAGCTACTCTTGTAACTTATAATTTGAATTCTAAGAATTACTGCATTAAATATTTTAATTTTGTCTTAATAGAACTGTCTAAAGCTGCTAATAACATTAAAGAGTCAAAACAAGTTTTTTTGGACTGTAAGATTTGAGCGCTCCCTTAGTAATCCTAGCAGTATATATATTTGTTAGCACCTGTTGTCATAGATCAGATCTATTGCTCCTGGTTCTTCCTTTAGGATGTTTCCCGAGAAGTTTCTCAATTTGATTTATCATATAATTTTATTAGGTTGGCCCACATATAATAGAATTCAACCATTCATTTTTCATTTCTATTATAGGAGAAGACAAAAACATATACAAATGAACATTTACTCCAGGCCCTGTTTTCTGTCCCCTGTACCACTCAAAAAATTAATATAATATCAGATAGTGGTTAAAATTATCATAAAAAGAAAACTTGCTGCAGAAGAAAATGACTGCTTTTTGAAGTAGGTGGTCAGGAAGTCCTTTATGATTGAATCAGTGAGGTCCAGAATGAATTAGGACAGAAGGATTAATAATATTTGAGTTGGATTCTTTCCTCTAAACAGTCCCTTCAGCAATTATTGTTGGTTCATTTCTTGATAGTATGCATTCTTTCTGGGAATCTCAGTGTTGTTTTACTTTGCATCTCTCAAATTACCAGTGATTTTGAAAAAATTTTAATGTATTTATTTGTCATTTGTACTTCTTTACCTGAGAAGTGTCTGTTCATTTCAGACACCCAGATGCCCATTTTTGGATTGGGTCTTTAGATTTAGGGAGTATGATTTTTTACTTTCTTTTTATATTCTAGATATTAGTACTTTGTCTGAAGGGCAGCTGGTGAAAACATTCTCCCACTCTGTGGTTGTCTTTTCACTCTGTTGATGATTTCTTTTGCTGTGTAAAGTCTTTTGATAAGATGAGATCCCAGTTGTTCATTCTTTGTAGTGTTTCCTGCATGATTGGAGTTTTGCTCATAAAATCTTTGCCTACAACTGTGTCTTCAAGAATTCTACCTATTACCTCTTCCAGCAGACTAAGTGTTTCTGTTTCAATACTTAGATCTTTCATCCATTCTGATTTTAGTTTAGTGCATGGTAAGAAACCAGGGCCTCGTTTTAGTCTTCAGGAGTGTAGACTGATGTAACCACTATGTAAATCAGTGTGAAGTTTCCTCAAAAAACTAAAACTAGAGGTTCCACTTGACTCAGGTATTTTATTTCTTGTCTTCCCAAAAGAATTAAAAGCATCACACCCAATGATATATGCACACTATGATTATAGCTGCAGTTTGAAATAGCTAATCTTGAAAACAGTTCAAATGCTCAGCAACTGATGAATAGATAAAGAATATGTGGGATTTTTTTATTCACTGAAATACTACTTAGCAATATAAAAGAAAAACTTCAGACATTTCTAGGTAAATGAATGCACCTTGAGATCATACTTTCAAGTGAAATAAATCGGACACACGTGTAAATATCACATTGAATCTCTTGTGTGAGAAACTGAAAATGTATAGACCAAAATGAATAAAAGATGTTGTTTAAGAGAAAGAAAATGTTCAGAAGTGAAGGGGAAGTAGGGAGGGGAAGAGGCAAAGGGACAAAGGAAAAAGAAAAACTTGAGAAAAGAATGAAAAACTTGAAACAAAGCTTTTGTAAATAAGGAAAGAAAGTTGAAAGGAGGAGAGGGGAATGCAAAAAAAAGGAAGAATCAAGATATCTCATGTGCAAGTACAAATTTACTATGATGAATGTATAATTATGTATACCTGTAGCATACCAATAAACCTAATTAGTTAAAACAAGAATGTTTGGAACTGATATTGTTAGAATACACATTAGAATCAACTGGGAGAAGTTTTACAAAAACGATATGTGAGCTAGACCCTGGATTTTCTGGTTCTGTAGTTATGTAGTGAAGTGTGAGCATTTCCAATAAACTCCTAGGTGACATGAGTGCTACTGCCTCCTGGGACCACATACTTAAAACCACAGACCCAGGAGACACATGTTCAGGGAGAAAAATGAAAGCATCCGGGAAATGATTGATGTTTTTGAAAAACAGTTAGCAAATGAAGATTATTGGATCTTCGTGATCAGCCAGAACCTTCAGGGCATTGCAAACATAGGTGATTTTTAGATTTTTAGGGAAAATTCTGACATTTTGGCAAAGAGAAATGAGATGGTGTAAAGGAAATTCATCAAGGAAGCAGTACAAGAAGTACTAGAATCAACTGGGAGATTATTTTAGTTCAGAAAAGAGACGAAGATGTTTTATACAACAGTGGAAGTAGTAGAGGTGATGAGAAGAGGCTGTGTTGTAAATGTTCTTTGAAGGTTGCACTTATGGAATCTACTTCAGGATTACATGGGGAGCTTGAGAGATGAAGGGCAGAAAGAGTTCAGGGAGATTTGAAGCATGGAAAAATAACAATATAACCGAAAACTTCCCTAGGATAGACTCAGGAAGAGGTGTAGTTGTGAAAAACAAACAGTTCAGAATTTAAAATCAGTCTCTGTTTATATGAACAGATCAGCCAGCGAATGGAGGGAAAAGTGTACATGTGCTGGGAACCACTGCCAGAACTGCTAATCACCAGCATCATTACCTGTTGTAGTCAGGGGTTGCAAGGAGAATAATTACATACAGGACACAGAATTTATAGTAGTTTCATGATGGTCACTCAGAGTTAAACACAAGAAAGTGCAGAAAATCTGTACACAACACTAACGACCCAGAATATTTAGGTAAGGGCCTGGATCCCACAGAAATGTCCTGCGTGAGTCCAGCTGAAGACCCAGAGCCCATGACAGTGCCTCCCACGACTCCAGCTGGACATCTAAAGCCCACAACAAGGACTCATGCCAGTCTGTTTAATGGATCTGCGCTGGGAAGGTCCAAAGGCCAGTGGTAGAAGCTAGAAAGTCTGTGCCAGCAGAGTGAAGGGGCTGTGCCAGTAGGTTAAGAGTTCTACACTGGAGCCAAGGAGTCATGCTCAAAATAAGGACTGGGGTTGCCCTGAAAATTACCACAGCCATCCTCAGTGACAATGAAGTCCTGAGCTCCTCCAATAATGAAGACAGTCAAGTACATGCCAGGAAGCCAGCGTGACAAGATTTTGGAGATTAAACAGCACACATCTTCCCCTCCAGAGCCAGGAAGTGATGCTCAATGTGAGGCGCAGAGCTCCCCCAAAATGAACCACAGCCACTCTCAGTGACACGGTCCTGAGCTCCTCCAGTGATAATGGCTAAATTCATATTAGGGAAGCCAGCATGAAAAGTTCCTCCAGGAGAACCAATGGCTCGAAACAGCAACACTTAGGAAAACCTACAATGCCTCACTCTTCTTCTCCATGTCTCTATTTACGCTGGCAACTTTCCTGAAGTGGACCATCTACACTCAGCACCATGCCAATTTAATTCAGCTGGTGTTAAGTTGACTGCCAGTTTTTAATCCATAACATCACCTTTCTCTTATGACTGAAATATACAGGAGCAGAACAGGACCCTAGAATGATCTGGCATGGTGAGAATCTTCATGCTCAGTGGAGGAGAAAAATACAGATTTAACAACAAACAAACTTTAAAAGTGTCTTTCAAAGGGATGCTGAAATGATATCTTTGAAAGAGTCAAGAACAGTTTGGAAACACAGAATGACCACAAAAATGGTATACTGCATATCTTTAGCCTAAAGAAATGATAAACATTTGAGGAGATATCTATATTTAACTTGATTTATAGTTATAAAGGTTACACATGTATTAAAACATCACACAGTATTTTAATCATATGTTATTTTAATATTTACTGTTAATTTTTGTTAATTTTTTAAGTGAAGCATTTTTTAAAAAGCATGTATTTCTTTTGTAGGAGGCCATGGGTATATGGATCTATGTTCCAGCAGCGAACTACAAATAGGTGTGAGACACAAGTTTGGATATTCCCTCTTTCTCAGCCACTCACATCAAAAGTCCTGAGGAGAAATGTACTTCTGACCTGATAAATTTCAACTTCTAGACCAAGTTTCCAACAGGCTGAACTGCAGAAAGATCTGCATGAAAAACTAAAGGAGATACTGTAGGGCTGCATTCTGACATGCTCACCTCAAACTTTATCTATGCCAGCCTGGGGTTTGTTCTGGTTCATTGATGTTAATATCTGCCATTGTATAGTATATTAATAAAACATACACCTGAAGCTTATATAAGTAACAAGTCGTGCTATAATTTGGTTCTTTCATAGCATTATTTTTTAGCCTTTTTGTTTTTACTACCTCTGGGGTTTGTTTCAGTGTATAGTATAAGACTAATTTTTTTTGTTCTTAAATTATCAATTTTTCTAATTAATTGATTTAAAAAATAAATTCTTTCATCCTGTACAAGAAATAATTTTATTTTCTTCTGAATCTGTGTTCATTTTTGTGATTGTTGGGACCCTATATTCTGCCCAGATCCTTTGTCATTGTATCCGTATCATGATCTTTAGATTATTACAGTTTTAATATATTAGGACAAAATAAAGTTCAAAAACCTTTAAGAGCTTGCAATGAAATTTAAACATTTACCAAAAGTTCACAGAAATTCTTAACTCCTGTTGTCTTTAAACATCACCTTGTTTACTTGGTTGTACAGTCATTTTCAGTAAGCCAGAGACATGAAGTTCTTTGCATTAATTCCTGTTAGTATACTTACCAGGTTTATCAGTAAGTAGTTTTAATATGTGCTAATGTAGATTAAAATATTAAGAATTTTTTTAGGTTTTTAAAATTGTATCCCTTAACTGACAAAATTGAAATTGACAGTTTTGTATTTCAGGTTTTAGCATAGTCTCCATTTCATCTTAATTCAACTGACATGTAGAGAAAAACACATAAAGCCAAAATTTGGAGAATGAATTATTGCCAGTATGTTTTGGTAGCAATTTCAGGGTATACTTTATTTTTTAAATTAATTTTATTGATATATTTTAGATACACACAATGATAAAATTCATCACAGGAAATTTGTACCTGTACATGATATATCTGGATTCTTTTTTCTCCCCATTCTCCTACCCCCCCTTCAACTTTTCTTTTTCTTATTTTTTCTCTTTCTTTCAGCAGATAAGTGTTTTGGTTTTAACATTCAGAAATGTGATCAGTTTTGAGTTTAGTATACAGCATAGTGACAGACATGGGTCTAGTGTTACTCTTTGGCAGGTGGAAAGCTAATTTTTCAAGCATCATTTATTTTACTAAAGAGGTGATGTTTCTTCCACTGAAGGTGTTTGGCCCCTCTGTCAAGGATAAGATGGCTGAGTGTTTTTGGAGTTGTTTCTGCATCTTCTAATCTGTTCTTCTGTACCTTGGATCTATTTTCTTCTTCTCCTCCTCTTTCTCCTCCTCCTCCTCCTCCTCCTCTTCCTCCTCATCCTCCTCCTCCTCCTCCTTCTTCTTCTTCTTCTTCTTCTTCTTCTTCTTCTTCTTCTTCTTCTTCTTCTTTTTTGCCAGTACCATGCAGTTTTTATCACAGTAGCTTTGTAGTATACTTTACAGTCAGGGATTTCTACAAGAAATTTAGAAAAGATCTAATGCCATTATTCATCAAGCTCTTTGATGTATTATTTAATTTATAATTTAAAGTCAGAGATTCGTGTACAAGAATGCTATAGATTTTTGAGTGCTGATTTTGTAACTGGCTATGCTACTGAATTTAGTAGTTAAATCCAGAAATCTTTTGGTAGAGTTTTTGGGGTCTTAAATGTAGAATATTCTGTCATCTGCAAATGGTAATTTAACTTCTTTCCCCATCCTTATTTCTTTCTCTTATGTAATTGCTCTGGTTAATGTTTCCAGAACTATATTGACTAAGAATGGTGATAGTGGATGGGCATCTTTGTCTTTTTCCTGATTTTAGATTGAAAGCCTTCAACTTTTGTGCATTTAGTATGATGTTGGCTGTTTGTTTGTCATACGCAGCTTTTATCAGATTAAGATAAAGACCATGTATTCCAATTTTCTGTACCATTTTTATAATGAATCGTGTTGTACTGTGTCAAAGTCTTTTTCTGCATATATCAAGATATTTATTTGTCCTTGGCTTTGCTGATATGGTGTATTAGATGTATTGATTTGCATATGTTGAGTCATCCTGCAACTCTGGGATGACTTGTACTTGGTTTTGGTGTATGATCTTGATGATTTGCTGCATTCTGTTTGTCTGTATCTTACTGAGTATTTTTGTGTCTATGGTCCTTTGGGAGATTGGTCTGTAATTCTTTTTATGGTCAGAACTTTCTCTGGTTTTGGTATTGCAGTAATGTTTTCCTGAAAGAGTGAGTTTGAGAATATTGCTTCACTTCAATTTCATTAAAGAGTTTGAGAAATAATGACATTAGTTTTCTCTGAATTTCTTGTGAAATTCAGCAGTGAATCCACCAGGATCCAGATTTTTCTCTTTTGGTAGATTTTTAATTATGTCAATTTCTAGTATTGACAGATTACTTCTACTTTTTACATTTCTTGATTTACCTTTGGTAATTCATATATATCTAGGAATCTGTCAATTTTTTGTGTTTTTAAAAAAAATTCTCTTTAGAATACAGGTTCTCAAGGTAGGTATAGATGAGCTTCTGAATTTCTGCACAATCTGTAGTGCTGCCCCCCTTTTCACTCCTAATTCCATGAATTTGAATCTTTTTGCTCCTTTTTTTGAAAAGGTTGACTAAGGATTTATCAATTTCATTTAATCTTTCAAAGAATCAACTCTTTAATTCTTTCTTCCTTTGTGTCATTTTCTTAGCTTCAATTGCATTTACTTCTGCTCTGATCTTTATAATTTCTTCCCTCATACAAACTTTGGACTTGACTTACACTTTTTTCTGGAAGCTATAGGTTCAATATTAGTTTATTTATTTGAGCTTGTTATTTAATTTTCATGTGTTTATGGGGATTTTTGAGGGGTGGCTCTTCTGCCATTGATTTCCAAGTTTATTGCATTATCATCTGAAAATATACATGGGGTAACTTCAATTCATTTGCATTCACTTAAGCATATTCTATGAATTAGCCTGTGGTTTACTTAGGAAAGCATCCTATGTGCAGCTGAAAAACATACATATTCTGAGTTTGTGGGGTGAAACATTGTAGACATCTACTAAGGCCATTTGTCCATAGGTTTGGTTCAGTTCTAATATTTCTTTGCTGATTTCTTGTCTAGCTGAACTATTAGCGACAAAGGGGTATTTAGGGTGCCTATTGCAATGAGCTATTGCTTTTTATGATTATTAATGTATACTAATATTTGTTTTATGCAGGTGTGTGTGTGTGTGTGATGGTGTTTGGTGCATATATATTTATGTTATCTCTTCATCTTGGAGTTTCCCCTTAACAAGTACATAGTGACTTCCTTTGTCTCTTTTGATCATTATAAAGTTGAAGTTCACTATGTCTGCAAGTGGAATAGCTACTCCTGCTTCTTTCTAGGTTCCTGTCACACGAAGTATTTTTTTTTTCATCCTTTGACTCTCAGTCTATGAATTTCTTTTTGAGTTAAATGTGTTTCTTTGTATGCAGCATATTGTTAGATCTTGTTTCTTGAGCTATTCTTCCAGTTTGTTTCTTTTGATTGGCGAATTGAGACGATTTAAATTGATAGTCATAACTGCTATATGTTGACTTATCCTTATTCTTTTATTTTCCTGCTGTTGGTTTCGTTTCCTTCCCTCTGATTTTTATTTATTTATTTATTTATTTTTGTACTGGGGATTGAACGCACAACCTCACACCTACCAGGCAGGTGCTTATGCCACTGAACTAAAGCCCTGGTCTTATTTTTTGAGACAGGGTGTCACCATGTAGTTCAGGCTGGCCTTGAACTCACTTTTTAGCCCAAGCTGGTCTCAAACTCACAATGATCCTCCTGCCTCAGCATCCTGAGTGCTGAGATTAAAGGCATGCGCCACCATGCCTGGCTCTTCCCCTCTGTTTAATTACCTGCTTTGCTTGTTGGATTCATGGAATTGTAGTCCTCTTTATCTCTTTCTACAAGATCTTTCAGAACATTTTGAAGAGCTGGTTTTGTGGTCATGAATTTCTTCAGGTGTTTTTTTTCATGGAAGTATCTTATTTCTCCATTGATTTTGAAAGATAGTTTTGTGGGGTGCATCAATCTGGATAGGAGGTTTCTTGGTCTTCAAGCTTGAAGTGCTTCACTCCAACTCTCCTTGACTACAGAGTTTGTGTTAAGATGTCTGCTGTGATTCTTACCTTTCCTTTTTAAGTGATTTGTTTCTTTCCTCTAATAGTTTTCAGTATTCTGTTCTTGTGTTAAATTTCTGGAATCTTGACTATCATATGCTTTGGTTCAGTTTTTTTATTATTATTATGGCTAATTAGATTTCTACATGTCTCATTTATCTGTAGGTCAAATTTACTTTCCATACTTAGGAAATTTTTTGCCATTACTTCTGTGAACTGGTTTTTAATATAGTGTGTACTATCTCTTGTGTTTTCATTGACTCATTTATCCTTCTTTGTATCATCTAGTGGCTATTGGATTCATTTTTAATGGTCTTTTTCTATTTTTAAGAAATATTTCTTTTCTTGATTGCTAAACACAATCTTGTCTTCTAGATTTGATATTCTTTCATCACACTGGTTCATTCTGCTGAATATATTTTCAGTAGAATTTATAATCTCCTGCATATCTGTTTCAATCTATTTCATGAGCTCCATTTCTTTCCTATGTTGAGTATTCATGGTTTCCATCATTTTTCTATGCTCCTCCATATATATATATATCTACTGTAGAATCCCTTACCATGTTCTTCAATAAGGTCATTATCTCTGAAGTTATCTAAGAAATTATTTCTGATTTATTTTTTCTAGAGCATCATCCATCTGCTTTGTTACTTTCATTGTTGCCACTTCAGAGAGTCCAGGGGGGTGGTTTTCACATTGTTCTGCCTCATGGCCCCCTGGGTTTTCTTTGGCAGATTGGAAGTGCTTAGTTGCACCTTGTTCCTACATCTTCTCCTTTTCTTTGTTTCTTTCTTTTTTAGTTTAATTCCTGCATTGATGCTTTTAAATTGCTTTTGGTATGTGACTTTATTGCTAGAATTGAGTGCCTTTATGAAATGTCTGCTTCTCAGAGATGTCTTACAGTTGTAGGTGGCTTTTGGGTTGTCAGTCTTTTGCAAGATCCTGTATCTTCAATTCATTGAGGATTAAAAGTTGCTGCCTATTCTGCCTAACCCCTGGTTTTCTGACTCTGGCCTATAGCATTGCTTATTAACTTCAGGCAATCCCATTCCTGGCATCCAAGGAGGAAAAACTAATTAGCACAATTATGTTACCTTGGCTAAAGTAGTACAATCAGTAATAATAGCATTAAACAGCTTAGAAAATGAGAAATTGTGATAACTTTAACTGTATGAACCAGATTTATAGTTATATAACAAAATCTAAATGAGAACAGAAAATTATTATGGGTAAATATACCCTCAATATGTAATTTTTAAACTCAGGGGAGAAAATTTAAAAGAGCTTAGGGAAAAAACAGAGAAAGAGAATAGAAAGACATTAGAAGCAAGGCTGGAAGACAAAGGAAGATTGTATAAGCTTTGGGAAACTCATGAAAAAGAGAGGAGAGGAAGAAAGAAGGAAGAAAGAGAAACCAGAACAGAACAGGACAACAACAACAACAAAACTAGAAGCAAAGCTAATAATCACATAAAAGAAGAACAAACAATCAAGTAAAAGAGAAGAATAAAAAAGAAAAGAAGAAAAAGAAAATATATTGTTCACTTCAGAGTGTCTCTCTGCTGTCACTGATATACACAGGGGGCTGAAAGAGCCCAGATCCATGTTTATTGATCCCAACAAGCCAGCAGTAGAATTATGGTAGTGCGGCTCATAATCCCAGCAAACCTGTGGCTTTCATTTCACTGAAGTTCAGGCTACTTCTGGATTTCATCTGTGAGGCTGGGACCTAGTATTTCAGCCTGCAGTACTCTAGGTGCCTCTTGCCAGCTTGAACTCTGGTCGGTGCTGGCCTGATGCTGCCTCTCTAATCTCCTGCCAGTTTGAATTCAGCTGTGCCGCACCATAACACTGTGAGCCACTAGGTGGAGCCAACCCAAAGCTGCTCTGAATTCTAAATTCTATTGGCCCTTTTCCAGAATGGTGATCGGTCAGTCACTCTCTTCTGCAGAACATCTGCACTGGGGTAACTCATCAGCCACTGAAGTCTACAGCATTCGCCGCTCTGTTTCACTGGTCTATTTCTCTGTGGAGGCCTTTGAGATTGTCAGTAGTTACCGTATGTCTGTAGGTTCAAGCTGCCCTTCCCATCCCATGAGCTGGGTCCCAGGGAGAAAGCACCCTTTGCTACCTCCTTCTTCTGCATTTAGGTCCCTCACTGCTCTCTTCCTGTGGACTCTGACTCTTGCTTCAGAACCTTGCTGGATCCCAGGGACCCATTTCCATCCTTCTTCTCTTCTTTTGTTGGTACATTTCAACATCTGGACTCCAAATTTCAGAAAGGCGTTCTGCTGTTCATCACTCTGAGATTTTCCAAGGATATACTTTAATGATTCAACATTAAATCCATGTAAGACATACTAAAAATGAAAGCAAAGTCTGCTTCATTATAGAAAAAAAAACTGTAATGATTGTTATTTGGCCTTCAAATAATTTTCAACTATCCCACTCTCTCAGTAATGCTTAGTACTATTTACAGTTCTTTTTAAGATAACTCAGCTTACTAGAGAGCCCATAAACTAATCCTTTCAAAGTGCAGGTTTGGAACTACAAGACACTATGTAGTTGGGCAAATCAGTCCCTTGTTTGTCTTTCTGTTTCACAGTTTCCTCACCTCACAGGATTTCAGCCTCTTTCCACTTTCCATGCACACACCGGAACCCCTCTTCTCCATCTCCATTTAATCCAGACAGCGTGTTATTACATAATGGCCAGGACATTACTTAACAATACCTTCATTCTCACCTCTGGTATACTAGCAGTCTAACAGAGAAAACTGTCATGCAAGACCATCTTCAGCTGTGCCAACTCTTACTGATGGGTCTTAGTTTCCTTGTCATTGTAAAATTTACATCTATAGCTAGTGACATGGTTTGGAGGTGTAACTATATATTTCAAATATGATATGAAATACAGTTATTTTAAAATGTGGGGCTATGAGGAGTACTGGTAGTTATGCCTTAATTTGACAATGCAACTAATAAAATGTGCCACCACCTACTTAACGTTTATATTTCTTATAGATCATAACTTCTTCTGAGAAAAGGCTTGTGGATGTTGTACTGATGATTTTAGTTCCCTTGATGGGCCATATATGCATAAAATAAACGTTTGCAATGAATGCAAGTGTTTAAAACACATTAGGTGGAAATATGTATAATGCACAGAACAGCACAAAAAATGAAAATAATGTGGAATAATAGATATTTTATCATTTTGCATAATTTAAACCATTGTATTTTCTTTTAATGTTTTAAAATATTTCATAGGACAGAATCTAAAATTGTCTTCAGGTCTAAAATAGTGAATTGAAATGTTTTGGAGAGTAGTGGCTTCTTTGTGTCACCTTAAAATCACATCGTTGGTAGTGACTCAAATAACTTGCTTTTGCAGAGAAAATGCGTCTGCTGGACTACTGCCAGAGTGCCCACTCCAGGCCCAACTCGGGGCCCTGAGGGTGACTTCCCTCCGGCTGTTTTTATTGTAATTTCTTTCTGACATTAACATCTTCAAAACTTCAGCCTTGTTTCTTACTGTCTAGCCTCTGCTGGTTCAATCTCCTTGATGTTTTATGTGGCAGTAAAATAAGCACATTGAAATTGCCGTTAATCAATTTTAAAATCAAGAATTGCCAGGGAGAACATTTTTATTTCCCTCTCATTTAGTGTATTGTTTAAGCCTAGAAATTTCTTGGATATTTCTACCATAACGTATGACTGAAAAAGGAAAGGAGTATTGATATAAGACTTGACTCATGCCACTGAGTTATTGGCCTTGTTAGAATGGTCGATCTTTTGAAGTTAGGTTCAAGTTCACAGGGAGTTTATCATTTTTATGATAGAAAATTACTTGACAAATAAGGAATACTCAAAGATAAGAAAATGAATTTATGAATTTGGAAGACTGGTTCCTAAAATATTACGGTAAATATTTTATCTGCTGAGTCAAAAGAATATTTTCTAAACAGTGCCTTCCAGCACATTACAAATAAAAATGTTAAAAATGTTTATAGATGTTTGTTTTGAATAAACACTAGTGAAGAAGCAAGACATTCTAAAAACAAATAGTGATTAAAATTAGTAAGATGGTTTTGAAATTGTATTATGTTCAATAAAAACAAAGATATTACTGTAAAGTTTATCAAATAATGACATTGTGTTAAGTATTAAAGTTACTGGACTATAGTGAATTTTTCTGGAAAATTTTTTCTTCAACTAACTGTCACTACTTCTTACTTGGTAGATGACTATGTAATGATTGATGTCTGATATGTTTGACAAGAACATGATTGTATGACTGCTATTTAATTAGTACGCTCTTCATTTATTTTATTTTGTTTTGCATTAAATGGGAATGGTTTTCGCTGTACGAAGAGTTTTTGTTCCATTAGGCAAATCATTCTTTCATTTCTTTAAATTCAGAAGTTAGTTTAAAAAAAAAAAAAGGAGATACTAGAATGGGAAAAACATGGCAGACCTAAATGAAAGGAATGTGTAATTACTGTCAGAATAAATATTGCACTGACTTCACTGGTTTTAATTTATGAAAGGAATGTTGGAAAAGAAATTTCATTATTGATGTGTCATCAGAATGTTTTAGAGGTTTGTAAGTATGTCTTATGCTATGTATGTTTTCCTAAGTGTATACTGTGTTGTGAAAACAATAGAAAGGGAAAATAATGTATATCAGTAATTTTATTTTAATTAATGATTCATTATGGAGGAAGTAATTGTCATTAAAAGGTATAAAATTCTTATTGTTTAGAAAACTGCACTGCACAATAGTTTTTAAACCTCTATTTTAACCCACTTCTTGCTTATGATGATACAGTAGTTACATAAAAATCATTCAATTAGCACTGTTATGATATTACAGAGTGTTATTTTGTACAGTAATTATAGAACTAGAAGCAATATGTGATTTGTTAACTGATATTTATTGTTAATTAGAGCTTTGATTTAGTATTACCTTAGTAGAATCAGAAAGTGAACTTAATGTTTTACTTTAACCTGAATTTCTATCTATTTGGATGTATAGAAGGCTTTAATTCTTTATTATAAACCTTATAGTTAAGTGTTTTATTGTTCACAAAGTGAATTTTTAACCTATGATGGCATACTTACTTTAAAATACATTTTTATGTGGTTCTTGATGTAAGAATGCATGTTTTTGGGGGTTTTTTTTGCTGTGATCTGCATGAAAAATGTAAATATTTCCTTAAAAGAAACAAAAATGCAAGGTAAGCAGTAAGATGGTCTAGGTAATTATGGAAAAAAATAAGGAAAAGAAAAAAAGAACACAGTAGAAACAAGACTCTCAGGATGCGGTGGGCATAGTTCTTTCAAAAGAAAATTAAACACTTGCTGTAGTAGCCTGCTAGAGTTGGAATCTCTATTTCAAAAAAATGAGATTTTCTGTTAACCTATACCTCTTGAATTTAAAAGCAGTCTCTGTGTGTGTTCTCTATTTGGCCTCTTGCTCTCAAGAGAGGTTGATACTGTCTTGTTAATTTTACCAAGTTATGCTTCTAGTCAGATCTTCCCAGGACCCTACAGATACATTGCATGCCCTTTCCTTCCCTCACAGACAATACTAATGGGTGAAGTGTGTTACACAACTCAAGCTCTGAAGTTCCTAAGGAAGGCATATATAAAAGATATATCATTTCCTTACCTATCTTACTAAAATAAGATTAAAATTTGATAAGTACCAGGAATGAACACTAGAGAAAACTGAGCGATCAGAAAATTAAGTGAGAATTGCAGCTGATCCTCCACAGGGGCTTGTTTACATCTTGGATGGTTTTAGAAACACCTATTTGATTACTGTTTTGTATTAATGAAAAAAAAAATTATTACACGGTCCCTTAAAATTCCCTAGTGAAGATTTTAACTATTTCCTTCTAAAATGACTTATTTTATGACCAAAAGCCAACTGTTAAAAAAGACATCCCTGTGTTTATTGAGAACAAAAGTCTGGTCTGGAGATGTCTTATAAAATTTTAAATTTGTAGTCAAATGAGATGAAGTGGGAGTGAGGAAAGGGTTACTGATGTCTGTGTGGGGGGGGGTCGGATAAGAGCAAAAATTATAGAAATAGAATGAATTTAAGATTTTATTTGTACAGATTTTGGGAATAAATAGAGATGTGTAAATACAGAAAATGTAAGCCAAAAGTAAGAACTGGAAACAAATAGTATAGAAACCACTCTTCCTGCCACATCTGAAATTACCACTGAAAAAAGATACCATCAATCTTATACCACATGATAAACTTCTAAAAAGAAAGATACTCAGGGTTGACCTAATTCCTCAAGAAGGAGGACAGAAAAAGAAAAAGTCCACAGACAAGACATGTAGCCTCATTTTCAGGAGAGGATAATCTAAGAAGGGATTTAGGAAGACCCTGGGCTAGCAATAATGACTTCTTCAAAGTTTCAGCCTATTTCAAGTCCAAGCTGCCATTCTGGATATTTCAACATGTATCATTTATTCCTAGTCACACCATGTTGTTCAAATTAATCATGTTGACAGAACTGATTTTGAACCTAGCAATTAGAAGGATCTCTTACTTTATTATTTAAGGCTTTTAATTTTATTGTTCAGATTTTATTCTACATTCAGGAAATACAGTGACTCTGCAATTTTACTTTTATTTTCTTTGGCTCCTATTCTATTTTTTGACTGCGGGACTCATGATCTATAATAATTTCTGGTCTGGAAATGAGTTGCTTTCATTAAATATCACCAGGGAGAAGAAAAGCAGGCACACTGTCTTTGATAATAAAGTTAGACTTGAGTAGTTCTCTCTATAGAGTTTGTTTTCTTCATTATGGTCTCTTCCATGGTGACAGGACAATTTGGTCAGGGGTGGTGAGTTAAATAGGAACAGAAATAAAGGAACAGGAGAAATATTCCTCAATAATTTATAACTGAATGGGAATAATTCCAAATACATCATCTGTAGATCACAATGATAATTCAAACTATTATACAACAGTATATTCATTTGTTGCATACAGTGGATAAAATTTTGACACTATTTAGATTTATAGAATGAGTCCTCATGTAGCAGTGCATTATGTCAGTAACTAATAATGCGGAAGTGAAACAATGGGGTTGAATAGTTAAGAAACACATAGACTAAAGAATAAGGGGAACTACATTTATTATATTATATACTCAAAGACTGTGTCCTCAAGTATTCTTATATTTACTACTTTAGTTATCAAATTGGGACAGGAAATCTCAGTCTAAAGAAGTTTATAAGAATTTGATATATTCTGATGACTTCTCCATCTTTTGATTTCTGATATAACTTCTATTTTGTTTTAGATTTTCCTATTCGAAATTTTCTCAGTTGTTGCCAGGTTTTACTGTCAAGTGAATTGTCTGTCTGCTTCTGAAATCTGTCAATTCCCTGAAAACAGGGACTAAATCTGGCTTGTACATTGCACATCATGTAAAAATATGAATTTCAAGTAAAAGGGCAATATTTTCATTGAAATAAATCCTGTGTTAATGCCTTCTTCAATGAAGAAATAAACACTGATTATTAAAAAGTAATTGATGTTGGATTTCAAATGCACCAAAATAAATGAGACAGGAAGAGACAACTAGCAAAATTTGAGTTACCAGTGATTTAGTCCAGTGAGAATGTCAACTCCTGTGCAGTTCTCAGGCCATAGAAGTGGGACACTCACAGTGATAGAAGCTCTGTAGGAGAGAGGTGTAAATTAGCAATAAAATAAGGAAGACATTTCACTGATTCTTTCAGTAATCAGCATAGTTGTTTCTCTTCCTCTGTTCCTTGTTTTTCACCTACTTGTTAGACAGGTGTAGATAAAATGTATTGCCTGTAAAAAGGTGTCTGAATCACTTCTTTTAATCACTTTATATGATAAAGTTAAAGGACAAAAACATGATCTGATACACACACATATAAATAGATGCATATATAGATTGTATGTATGTACTTTGTTCATTATTAATATATATATATACATTCTGAACACCTGAATTATACTTACCGAAATGAAAAATTAAAATATTAAAAAAATTTTTGTGTATGTACAATATGTATTATAGATGAGATTCTATTTGTAAATAAAGATATGAATTGCTAAATATAGAATTCATATTATATTAATATTAGAGACATTTTATCAACAGGCAATGACTTGGGTAATTACATTTTTATGCATTATATTTTTATTCAAATTTTCCATTGACTTAATAAATATATGCATACACATGTATTACTTAAACACTGTCATCATTTTATTGGCAAATAAATCCCAAAGTTTGTCTTGCTTGAATTTTATATATTTAAAAATAAGTGATAGTAGTGAGATTTCATTTCCATTAAGATCTGGTTGTCTGAAGTATAGCTAGGCTTAAATTATATAAAGAGTATCTTTTAGTTTACTATGGTATCTTATTTTAACAAATAGGACAGAAAGTGTGTAGGCACTATTATCTGTATTAATACTAAATACATCAAAACAAAATCCATGCTATCAGAGAGCAGAGTTCTTTTCTTTCTTAGATATGGAGAATATCAGGTTAACGCTCAGATGAATCCCTTACTTCTTCATAGTACTATTGAGCTAGTCATATAATCTTTCTTCTTTATCATAATAAGAATGGCATAATATATTCATATATGTTGAATCATGTATTTTCCTGGTATGGATGTAACTTTTGTACATTATATCCAATAAAGTGTTTCTATGTTTTCTTTGCATATTAATCTTTGCACCAGTCTAAATAGGTAAAATCCTATGTCTGAAATACTGCCTGTTTTCTGTTGTTGTTTTCTGTTTGCTGTTCAAGCATGTGTCAGTTTTATAAAACAAAATAACTTTTGGTATTCTATTTTCTGCAAACACTTTGACTTGTAGGGATGAAACAAAAGTGACAATATAAAGAGAAATACATAGATTTAGAAGTGCATATTTAGTACAAAAACAATTAATTTTTTATTTACACTCCCTACTTTTGTTTAGATACAAAATGTCCCACAATAAACTTGCGTGTTTGGAAGATGATTGGATTGTGAGGGTGCTATAGTCATCAGTTGATTAATCCATTGATGAGTTCATTGTTGAATGTGCTATTAAGAAATTGGGCCTGGCTGGAGTTTGGTGTTTGTGGTTGTGACCTGGAAGGGTGTATTCTTGCCCTCAATGTCTCCCTGCTCTCTGTTTCCTTACTGCCATGGCTGATTTGCTTTTCTATGCCTAGGACCTTCCATCATACTGTTTCTACTTTGGACTCTGTCTGGGCACTTCTGCTACATTACTATGAAATGAAATCATGAACCTAAATAAACCTCTCTTCCTTTACACTGTATGTGTTGTGTTTTACTGAGCAATGGAAAAGCTAATACAGAAAATTGACACAACAAAAATGGAATGAATTTTATGACTCTACTTGGTTATGGTGTTTAGAAACCTTTGGAACTGATTTGTGGAGGGAGCTTGAAAGATCCGGAATAGAGATGCCCATACTACTGGACCAGAGCCTGCTGGGTAATTCTGTTCTAGCTCAGAAGACCAAACTGTTGACAGGAACATGGACCATAAAGGCCACTCTCAGGAGATTTCAGCTATGTACACCAACTCCACTAGTAATTGGTCTAAAGGCCATGTATGCTATAATCTGGCACAAAACTTAACTATATTTTGCACTGAGAATTTGCAAGAGACTAAGAGTGGTGGAGTAATTTATATGGAAGATGAAATTTTAAGACAGCCCAACGTTGAGGCTGTGTCATTAACAATGTTGGCTGCTTTAAACCAGCTTTACAATGAGAGTAAGAAGGAAAAAGTAAGCTGAAGGATGTAAAAACTTTTCAGTTACAAAAGAAAAGAAAAGCATGTGAAATTGGGGCCAAGGAAAATTATTTACTGAAAAGATTAGCATGAAAAGAAGCCAAGTACTTTGGATCAGGACAATAGGAAAGAGAGCGTAAAACAATCTTAGGACTTGGCAGGACCCCATCATTTAAGATTTAAGTGTTTAAAATTGTGCACTCCTTTGAAATACTTTGACTTGACAAGATAGTTCCAGGGAACCCTGCTAATTCAGGGCTAGTTAGGGAAGTGGTTCTTTGAGTTCACCCTTCCAGGCACTCAGAAGTCACTGCAGTCGTGTTTCAGTAGGGTCAGTCTCTTGCTTCAGCTAGTGACAGCATTTGACATCATCCGTGTTTTCCCAGTTTTTTAGGCATGCAGAATACAAGAGTTATGCAGTTATGGAAGCTTCCACTCCGATTGCAGAGGAGGACCTTGAAAGCCAGAAAATGTACCCCTGAGAGCACAATGTGTAAAGCTGTGAGAGAGATGCCAAAGGTACAGTAGAGACATCAGTTGTCTGTCAGAAATGTAGAATGACTGCTGAGGAAGACTACAGGCAGAGAACAGGACTAGCCCAAAAGAGAGGCCAGATGGGCTACACCAATTGATGCCATTAAGGTGGAGCTGCCCAACTCTTTGGAATTCACATCTCATCACATGTTGCCCTTGGTGATGGGCATGAAACTACAGGATTTAATGTTTTCCCTTCTGGGTGTTCCTCTAGCTGTGGTCTAACCCCTTTATTTCCCTTTTATTCATCTGTTCCTCCCAGCTTCTCTCTGGAATTGCCTTGAAGCCAGCTGATGGACTGAAACCATGAACAAAATAAATTTCTCCTTTAAATTTAGGTTTTAGATATTTTGTCTCAGCAATGGGAAAGAGACTAAGACAACCCTAATCACAATATAATTTTTAAATAAAACTAATATTTTAAAATGGTCCACAAAAGACATTACTAGGGGAATAAGAATATAAGTAGAAATTTATAAACTGGAATTCTAAGTAAGAGCATCAAATGTTAACACAAAGATGTATATGCTATTTGAAAAGATTGAGTAAACACGTATACCTCTGCAGCATTGATAATGTTGCACAAGAAGAATGAAATGAAATTAAGCAGTCATTGAAATTAATTGATAAAATGGAGGTGTATCTAAAAAAATTATATGATATGAAAATCAAGCCACTTGAGATGGCGTGTTCCTGTAATCCTAGTGTTCTGGGAGGTTAAGGCAGGTGGGCAAATTTGAGCCCAGTCATGGCAACTTAGTGAGAATCTATGTCACCAAATAAATAAAGGCTGTGAATATAAGCCCAGTGTAAAGGTCCCTGGTTCAATACCCAGTACCAAAGAGAAAAGAAAAAAAAACAATTCAGAAACAACATTGTGCAAATGAATTAGAAAATTGGATGAAATCAAGAAAAGTCTAAACAAAAATATAGCCTTAAAACTAATTTCAGAAGAGTTTATCCCTACTTTTTAATTTTAAAGATAAGAAAGTAAAAACAACAATAAAACAGTTTCAAAATAGGTTAGTAGAAGAGTTATAATAATTAATTCACTGTTTGTTATTATCTTTATAGTAGTTATTCAGAGTACAAGATATAGGCATGATATCTTGTCCAAACAATATTAGCACAAATCTGTCTTTTCAATGAACTAAGAGAAACTAACTGTATAATTATCTTAACAATTTTGTGTTGTACCCTTCCTTCCCTTTCCCTTTCCCCCATCACAGTTTGTCTTAAATTTTGACAGTTTCTTCCCAATTCACAGTATCTATTGCGCACTTTGGATCTTATTTACTTGTTCAGTTTCTCACACTAGTGAAACAATATAATGTTTACACATATGGGTCTAACCTATTTCACTTGCAAGTATGTTCTTGAGTTGCATCCATTTACATATAGAAGTCTCCAGTTTATTCTTCTTTATGGCTGAGTAGCATTCCATTATATTAAAAAAAAAACACATCATTTTTATCCATTCCTCAGTTGATGGGCATTTAGGTTGTTTCCAAGATTTAGCTATTGTGAGTTGCGCTTCTGTAAACATGGGTTCACATATATCTCTGTGGTATGATGTTTTTAATTCTTCTTGGAAGACAGGTGGGTTGAAGGGGACCTCTAATTGTAGCTTTTTAAGGAAACTCCATACTGATTTCCATAGTGGTTTCGCCAGTCTACACTCCCACCAATAGTGGAGAATGATTTCTTCTCCCCACAGTCCCACCAGCATTTGTTACTGGTTGATTTTTTTGAGCATAGCAATCCTTCCAGTAGAGAGATAGAACTTCAGTGCTGTTTTGAATAATATCTGTCAAATGGCCAGTGATATTGAATATTTTTTCAAGTATTTATTTGCCATCTGTATTTATTCATCTGAAAAGTGTATATTCATCTCAGATACTCATTTTTGGATTGAGTTCTTGTATTTGGGGGAGACTAATTTTTTTCAATTCTTCATATGTTCTAGATATAAGTCCTCTGAGGGACAACTGGATATAACTTTTTCTCACTCTGTGGGGTGTCTTTTCACTCTGCTGGTAATTTCTTTTGTTGTGCAAAAGTTTTTTAAAAAGGTGAGATCCCATTTGTTGATTCTTTATAAAATTTTCTTTGCTGTCTGGGTTTTGTTCACGAAGGCCCTGCCTATACCTATGTCTTTGAGATTTTTCCCTATTTTGTCTTCCAGTAAATTTAGTGTTTCTATTTTAATGTTTAAATCTTTGATTCATTCTGACTTTAGTTTGTTGCATGGTGGTGCACATCGCTCTAGTTTTAGTCTTTGATATGTGGAAAGTCAGTTTTTCTGGCACCATTTATTAAAGACTGTCTTTCTTCCAGTGAACATGTTTGGCTTCTTCATCAAAGATAAGTTGGCTGAGTGTATTTGGGGTTGTGTCTACATCTTTTATTCTGTTCTGCTAATCCTCAGGTCTGTTTTTGTTTGTTTTGTTTTGTTTTTGCTTTTTGCCAGCACTGTGCTCATTTTATCACAGTGACTTTGTAGTATCTGGGATTGTGATGCCCCCTGACTTGCCTTTGTTGCCCAGAATTGCTTTTGCTATTCTAGGTCTTCTCTGGTTCCAAAAAAAATTTTAGAAATGTTTTCTCTAGATATGTGAGGTAAGTTAATGGTATTTTTGTTGGAATTGCCAATCAAATTTGTATAGCAGATTTGGGAGTACATCCATTTTCACTACATTGGTTGTTTCTGTTCAAAAGTAAGGAATAGCTTTCCATTTTCTGATATCTTCTTTGATCTCATTTTTTAGAGTACTGTAATTTTCATGTACAGATCTTTTATGTCCTTTGCTAAATTGATTATTAAGTATTTCATTTTTTAGATGCTATTGTGAAGGGTGTGCTTTCCTTAATTTCTTTCTCAGTGAGTTTGTTGCTTGTGTATAGGAATGCAATCGATTTTTGAGTGTTAACTTTGTATCCTGCTACACTACTGAATTTGGATATTAAACTCAAGTATTTTGGTGGTGTGTTTGGAGTCTTCTATGTAGAGTATCACATCATCAGTAAATAATTTGATTTCTTCCTTTCCTATCTTTATTCCTTTTATCTTTTCTGTTGTCTAATGGCTCTGGCTAATGTTTCCAGAACTGTAGAATAGAATTGGTTATAATGGACATTCTTGCCCTGCCTATTTCTTCTGTCTCATAGTAGGTATTGATTATTTCCTAGATTTCTGTGGAATCTGTTGTGGATTTTCCCCTTTTCATTCCTAATTGCTTGAATTTGTTTTTTATTTCCTCTTTCTGAGCAGGTTGGCTAATGGTTTATCAATTTTATTTATTCTTTTGAAGAACCAACTTTTCGATTCAATGCTTCTTTGTATTATTTTCTTAGTTTCTATTGCATTAATATCTGCTCTTATCTTTATGATTTCCACCCTTGTATGAGTTTTGAGTTTGATTTGTTCGTCTTTTTCTAGAAGTTTGAATTTCAACATTAAGTTATTTATTTAAGATCATTCTTTTTCCTGATATGTGAATTCGTCGCTATAAATTTACCCTATAGGACTGCTTTCATTGTGTCCCATAAGTTTTGGTGTGTGGTATTAGCATTATTGTTCAATTGTACATACTTTTTCGTTTCATCTTTAATTTCCTCTGAAACTGACTGGTTGTTCAGAAAGCTGTTGCTTAATTTCCATGTGTTAATACCATTTTTGTGATTTCCTTTGTCAGTGATTTCCAGTTTTATTGTGTTAATGTCTGATAGTATGCATGAGATGATCTCAATTTCTCTACATTTAACTTCAACATGTTTTGTCAGCTAATATAGGGTCTGTTTTGGAAAACACACCATGTGCACCTGAGAAGAATGTGTATTCTGATGTTTTGTGATAGAACATGCTGTAGACACCTACCAAGTGCATTTGTTCATAGACGGTTTAATTCTCATATTTCTTTTTTGATTTTTTTGTCTAACTGATCTATTTGTGAGAGTGAGGTATTAAAGTCCTCCACTACAATTGTGCTTGTAGTGCTTGTTTGGTTTTTTCATGTCTCTAAATATTTGTTTCATGTAGTTGAGTGAACTTGTGTTTGGTGCATAAATATTTATGATTGTTGTCTCTATTTCTTAGAGTTTTCCCTTATCAAGTATGTAGTGATGTTTGTCTCTTTTGATCAATTTCAGCTCACAGTTTGCATCATTTGCAAATGGAATAGCTAGCCCTGCTTTTTTTGTTTGTTCGTTTTTTTCGGCACTGGGAATCGAACTCACAGCTTCACACCTGCCAGATGGGTGCTTCTGCCACTGAGCCAAACTCCCGGCCCTAGTATTTTGAGGCAGGGTCGCACTATGTAGCTCAAGCCAGCCTTGTGCTCGCACTGTAGCCCAAGCGGGCCTCAAACTCACAACGCTTCTCCTACCTCAGCCTCCCGAGTGCTGGGATTAAAGGCGTGCGCCACCACGCCCGGCTTTAGCCCTGCTTTTTTCTGGGTTCTTGTGTTCTATCCTTTTACTTTCAGTCTATGAATTTCTTTTTGGGTTAAACATGTTTCTTGCTTGCTACCATTATTAAAATGATAGATTCACACTTAACTCTCCTAGGCGCAGAAACAGAGAAACAGACATAGAAAAAACAGACAGTTATTGAGTGTTTAGTACTGCTGGCTTTTGTTTCTTCAAATAGTGACTTACATATTTAGCTCATTATGTATTATAAATTTTAATTATTGTGGCTCATTATTTTTCAAGGGATGTTTCCTATGCAAACTAATTTGAGTGTCTATTTCTCAGATCATTTAATATTTTCTTCATATGATATATAAGATCAACAATGAATCCTGAAGTAATTCATTTTTACTTGCCTTTTCAACCATATGAATAATATATAGTTGACCTTGAAAGATCATGGGGCCAGTGTATGCATTAAAAATTTCAGAGCAAATGTTCGTATATTCCAAATCACAAAACCAGAGTATAAATAGACAATAATCATATTACAACACGTCAATGGATTGCCATTTCTTTCTGGTTCACAATTTTACGGATGATTATAGGACTTGCATCATGATTTTATTGCTGCACTATTCAAGGAACATCGGTTCATTCTTTAAGCCAACGGGCTGTTTTGGACGGAGTTAACACATATTGTCTTGTGATAGATAATTATCCACATCCATCCCTGATTCCTTATTCATGATATCACATTGCCTACTTAGAATCAGTAACAGTGAGATTAGTTTTGCCACAAAAACTAACAAATGTTAAGTATCAGGACTTTCCCTCTCTTCAAATAGAAAACCACATCTTTAAGTCAGTGTGAAGGAGGATGAAAAATCATGAAGTTTCCAGGGGATTGTTATTTTTCTACACAGAGTCCAATAAGAAACTGACAAGTTTCCTGTTATCACCTTAGGACAGTGTGTGGATTAATTTGTCCACACATTAACTCAAATTGCAGTTTTATTTTTAGTATTCACAGTGTTGTAGGAAATTTCTAGTCCTGGATTTATAATTCTTTATGGAAAAGTTGTATGTGATTTATTCTACTATTCCAATCTTGTTGGGCATTTAAATTGTCTTTTACACCATAAAATACTGATGCTGATCAGTGCTCTATTTGGATCAGTTTGGAACACATATTTTTAGAAATGATTCTGATGTTGGTTTTTTTAATATGAAAGTGGAAACCTCTGGCTTCC